>VYZX01015314.1:160233-185936 GCA_013401335.1 Brachypteracias leptosomus
TTGTCTAGTCAGGCTGTTAGTTTTACAAAATGCCATATTTGTTTGTTGGTTGGTTGGTTTTAGTCCAATTAATTAGACATTTTAAATCACCTGAGGTTTTTATTATAATGAGCTACTTAATGTGGATATGTGAGAAACACAGGAATAAACAGCTCAACTATGATTAGAAAAATAACCATTAAGCAGAAAAGCATCTGGGATGCTGTACAGCAAAAACTGAAATATGAAGTACAATATGGTTGCAAACCAGATATTTATCACTACAGTGCATAAAACACCTAGGGCAAAGCAACCTTCCTGGTTTCAGTCAGGTACGCTGCACCCAGCTTGGTCGCTGCCATCCCAGAAGAGGTGGGAGGCAGATGGAAAACCCAGAGAAGCTCAGCAAGAGGGGTCAGAAGCCTGTAAAACACTATATGTGAGAAAAACTAAATCCACCTTCATAACAACCTTTCAGCTCAAAAAAAGAGCTGCTGTAATGGAACAGTTTTGTTTTCTGTTTCATAATGGAAAGGAAATGCTAGGACTAAATCGCAGAGGGAACGATTCAATATCCATTAAGAAAAAATAAAATTAAATTCCTTCCCAATACAACAAAGATGAAAAGCAGTCTGGAGGGAATGAGGAATGCCCACCAGTGGGTGTGTTTAAGATCAGATTTGCTAGGTATAGTGGCTCCAGGTACACAAGGCAGAGATACACTGGATAACCTTAGAATTAACTTCCAGCTCAATGGCTCCAAGACATGCGCAGCACACTCATAGCTTTGTAAGAACCTTTGGAGGGGCCAAGAATTTAGCCTATGTATGCTGCCTTCTGCAGATGAAAGGTTTAGGAAACAAATAAGGAAATTAAGATACCAAAACACAAACATCTAGTGCCATTATAACTGTCAAAGAGAATTCAAGGACATTGCATAGGGCTGGAAGGTTGGACACACAATATACATGAGAACTGTGATCCTCCGGAGCAGCAAAAAGTCAGCAAAAAAGCTAGGCTGGACACCAGGATAATTAATGAAAAATTGCCCTGCAACATTTATTTCATAGGTCTGCATGACAATTTTCATCTCAAATCCAAGAACTCCGAGGACTTCTTTTTAAAAAATAGATTAAACCAAACAAAACTGCTTTGTAACCAATTTGGCTTTTCCAGAGTCTTTTGTTCAACAAAAAAATTTCTAGCAAGATGTTGACTGTTCACACCTCATCCTGCTTCCCGCAATGAACAGCAATTAATCAAGAATGCATGTTCACATGGTGACACTACAGAAGTTCAGCATGGTATTAATTTAATAAAACTAGGTGCCTCCCATGTCCTTCCAAGCACTATGGACTCAAGGTCATCCCCACATGTGTTTTAACAGTTGACTTCAAAGAACCTGAGAACCACAGACAGCAGATGGTACCACCTGGAGATGTAATACATATAATCTGAAAAGATTTTAGTCCTCCTCTATTCTCCCAATCCTACTCATACTGTGTCATATTCTTCTGATTTAATGATAATCGATTATAGAAAGGGTTTCATTTATCTTAGATTTGAAAAGAGTTAAAAAATTTTAAATCATACATTTTGAAAGAACATGCTCATGCAAACAATAGTTGCTTAACTTTTTCATTGTTGGTGTCTGTTTCCTTTGCACTTAGTAATTTTCAGATTAGGCTAAATCCCTGCTGCATCTCAAAGAGGAATTATCCCAGTTCTGCAAAATCTCAGTGAAAAATGCCTTCCTCATGTATTCTGCAGTGGCCAAATATGAGTGCCTTTTAAAAAAAAATTCAGTAAGTTTCAGTGAGATGATTTATATGAATGATTAAAAATGATGTGCTTTTCACGTTTGAAATCAAAATGAACGTGAGTATACATTTTGGGACTGGAAAACCCTCTTTTAAATTGGAAACTACTTGTTAATTAAAAAAAAGGCTGATTTTCCTTTTTGTACACAAATTAATTTCAAAAAAGCTGCATATCCTCATTTAAGAAACATGACTATATTACACTTCAGAATGAAAGCACATTTGGCATTGAGGGGGTGGGCTCTGAAAGCACAAAAATTGCTTTTTTATACTGCTATTGAGACATATCAGGCCAACAAACAAGGAAGCAATCACACATCCTTCAGTATTGCAAACTGAAGAGAGCTCCAGAAGCCTTGCACTGTCTTCTCTGTATCGCTTGTGAAGTGGACTGCAACTTATGAGTTGTCTTTTCCCAAGGACAGCATCTCTGTAGCCAGGCTCAGACAGGGCAGTGGCAGGGACAGAGCTTGCTTGCATTAAGAAATGGAAAAATTAAAGGCAACCAGACTGGTTACATAATGCCTAGCAAGAGAATTAAAGAACAACACAGAAAAACCCAGAAGTAGATTCTCACATCCATAGATTCATTGCTAACCCAAAGGTGTTAGCTCCATTGACTGCCACCAACTTAGTAAGGAATTGAAGAAGCTTTGCAAGAGAAATAGTTTATAAAAATGGCCATATAAGAAATTCTCTTGTGCATTTCTTTTGCTTGTAAAAAGACCATGTCATCCATATATTTCAGGCAAAAGCAGATGACCTTTGTTGCCAATGATATCCAATGCTATTAAAATCAAAATAAGAGTAGGAATTCACCTCTCCTTTGCATTTTTAGCAGCATGGGCAATGGAAATCAATTCAAATTTATAATGTGGCAACAACACATTTATGAGTAAAATGCATTCATATGTAAAAACACTAACAGGCATAAAATTAAACTACTTTTATTTTTGTTGACAGTCCATATTGCTTTCTGAATTGCTTCTTACTAAATGACTCAATATTTGGCTTTCGAACACCACAGGCAGCAATTTTTTCCCTCAAACTGAAATTTAAAATCAGAATACAGAGGGTTTGTATCCCATAATTTTTATTTAGAAATCAAACCCACTTCTATATGGCGTTTCTTTTGCATATGAGAATTGGTAAAGCTTTATTTTATAAATTTTAAATTTTTAATTAAAGAACATGCTTAGAAAGAAATGTACCTACTCCCAATACTTGTTTATCCAAGTTAGTCTTCATATCAACATCTTTAAAATATAATAATTAGTCTAACCCACATTTTTATACACGCAGCTGAACATACACACGCATATGGCAGTTAGAAGATAATTATGCAACTCTTATTTGGGATAATAATTTCCCCAAATATGCAGTTGCTTCTAGAAGCTTATAGAAATTCCTATTCAGATAAAAATGTATCTTAAAATTTAGCAAGGATAAAAAAGTTTATCCTGATACGTAACCTAGATTACCAATGATGCTGTCCTACCCCCCACTTCATTTTCAAATATAACAGCTCTCATAGGTTCTCACTGGATCTTACAACAAATGGAGCACTAAATGATTTAGTTAAAAAAAAAAGAAAGAGTATGTGAAGACATGCCATTGCACCAGACATTTTATATGTAAAGCATTTGCTTTGGAAAGCAGACCAGGTGATACAGCAGCAACTGTCTTGCCCTGCTTTCCACAGTTCTTTCCTCCCTGGAACTGTGAGGCACCGATGAAAATTTCCTTGTAGATATATAAACTATCCATACCAAAGTGGTGCAGGCTAGCCATTTACATCATAAAACAACAGGCTTAAGGCTGTATTTTCGAACTTAACTAGGCAGTATTTTTAGGCAAGCTCATTCTGAGTTAACAGCAAAGCTAGCGCCTCGGGGAGGGAGGGAATAACATCCTCCTTAGTGTCCCAGTGGGTGCTGCACTTCGTGCTATTCACCAGCCTCGTAAGGAATATTTCTAACGTGAAACACTACTTGTCATTTCTCATAGTTCTGCTTATTTAAGACACTTCCAGGCATGCACACCTTTAATAACCCAAATAATTTCAAAGGGGCGATACAGTATCTTAATGGTCTCTCCCTTGCCTCTTGGGGTGGATAAAACTAACTAGGTGGTCAGATGACAGGACACCACTAATGGTATCCTCTCTAAAATGGAAAGAGGCTGTCAGAAAAGCAAACTGCCCTATTAATTTCCGGCACACATCCCCATCAACTCCAGTGCATGCAATCCAGGCTTTACACATTATTCATCCTGACTCCCACATTTTGCTGTTGCCTAAACCCTGCCAAAGTGAAAAGACACCCTATCCAAAAGGCAGAGAAGTAAAATCTAGAAGTGGTACACAGTGTGCCACTTCATAACATAATGTTTAATTGGCCAACATTGATTTTTCTGAGAGATATCATTTGCACTACGCATTACAGCCCTCTCATTAAAAAGAGGCAAGCCTCCCTGCACTTGTATTTCAGAATTTGATATACCTGACCTTATTCAGAACATATTTTTTTTACTAGCACAAACTCCTTATTGAAAGCAAATGCCACCTAGGATGTCCCATGGCTATACCTTCTTGGGCACAGTGTGTGAAACTTGCTGCTAGTCATGGAACTCCTTAAGCACTGCCATCCTGAATTTTATTTCTGTGACTGGTAGGTGGGGTGGGAGAAACTGCTCTCAGTTTCTCTTATTACTCACTTGCTGGCTCCTAATTTTTTTACAAGGAATATAAGAAAAAAGCCTCAGGGCTGGTACCTCTGCACAAGCAGACATCTGTTATATCTTTCAGTGACTAGCTCTGACTGACATCAAGGGCAGCTGTCCCAAAATCCTTTGCAGGGACTGGACGTCTCTCTGAGTTGCAAAATGCCAGCACCAGCTCCTGTTCCAGCCTTTGGCAAGTGTCTTCAGTTGTTTAAGGTTAAAAGCCATGTTTCAGAGACTCAAGCATGAAGCTATTGTGTGGAAGCACTCACTAGACTGTGTGGGACTAAGCATGGGATGCTGGGAGATGTTGAAAATGTCAACAAGGTCTTATGGTGATGGAGCAAATTGCCAGGGAATAAGTGTGAGTGTGCCCAAGCTTAAGAAATATTGCAAAATCTTTTTAAGGTGACACAAGTCACACATGGAAGATTGTTGCATCTTGTAAACATGCCAGGGAGGAAGTCAATGTATCAAACAAATGGACCCCATTCTTCAATTGCCCCAAAAGGACAGGATTTACTGAAATCTGTTTAAGACTGCTATAGTTGTCCATCCTATATAGAAGATACTTCAATATTATGATTGTGGGGTAGCAACAAAAAAGGTCCTAGAATCACATCAGCAGGAACTACAGTACTTAGAGTGCAGGAAAAGGACAGAAAACTTGCAGAAGCATGAGAAAAATAGGTGAGGAATGATGCAGAAGGAAATGGGGTTGAACAGTGGGAAGACAGTCTAGGTGTTTTATTCCTGCTCCAAATATCTTTCCCCACTCAAACACAGACATCAATGCTTTTCTGTCCATATTCCTGAAGACATCTGGTGGATTCCGCACAGTGGAAAGCTCCCTTGCATGCTGTTGCAGGTCCCAGGTGTGAGTTCCCTGGAAGGTGTGCCAATACTGCTCTGGCCAGCCCCACAGCACATGGAGCCAGCAGCAGAGCTCCTGCCCCAGCACTGTCTGAGTAGGTGACAGCACCAGAGACTCCCACAGACACTGCTGCTCTCCAGACTTTTTCAGGGAGTATAGAAAAAAGGTACAGGTTTTTCTGTGGCTAAGTTGGTGGGATCTGCAGCCAGTTATACTCTACAGAAAACTAGTATCTGCTTCTCTTAAATGCTGAACCCTTATTAATTCCTGTTACTGTCCCACAAACAAAAGAAATCTTTGAAAATGAGGGAATCACCATCAAAAGTAATTTGAAATAAAGTAAAAAATGAGGCAAGCTCTCCTCGGACAAAACCTGGAAATAGTCTCCCAAGAAGACCCTAGAAGTACTCTTTGGCATTAAGTGGTGAAAGCTGTTGAAACACAGAGAGCGCAGACAGTGGTGGGGCCAGAGGGAGGAAGAGGGTGGCAGCGTCATGATGCACAGCTGTCTCCTTGTATTATCTCCCACTAGCAGAAGACGAACCTGAAAAGACCCAACTTGACCATCACAACTGAACCACAGAAATGCAGGCTTTATGCTGTTGGCCATTTTCATAGCCCCAGGAACACACACACAGACAAACACAAATATCCCACAAGAGAATCCTCTTCGATTACAAAGCAAGAGACCATTACAGAATTGTGTCAGTATGGAACACCTAAATGATTTACACAAAAGTCATTTTAACTAGGGAAATAAAACAATCCATTAAAGATTAGCAGTGCAATGTTGATGTGATATAACGAGACAAAAAGAAGCAATTGAACACACAACAAAGTTAGGTCCCAATGGATAAACATAGGAAAGGACAACCCACACTTTCAGTTTACCATGATCTAGGCATTACAGCAGAGCTGATACACAGAACTATTTGCAGTGTCAGTGAATTCTTGCAATAGCTATTCCTCTTTAAGGCATAAAGTAGTGATTAAGAGAGAGCAGATGCTTAGTTGCTGCAAATCAGTGTGGCTTTAGTAGAAAGTCAACAGAACTATGTTAAATTACAGCAGCGAGGCACAGCATTTGAAAAAAAGCATGGAGCTCCTAATTTGTGGTGTGGCTATATGAAAGCAATTCTGCAAAGCGTTGGAAGAAACAGGACTGCATTTTACCATTTGATTTAAACTCAGGAGGTTTTAAAAGTGGGAATGTAATAGAAAAGCTGAGAAACAAACTTTTGGCAATGACGTTTGTTTTGTACAGCAACAACTACAAAGGAGCTGCATTCCTTGTCCCACACAAAAAGCAATAGGAATGATTAAGCTTTCAAAGACATACATGTTGACACAAGAACACATATAATCATCCAAGAGCTCAGAACGATGTCAGAATCACAAATGTGTAAGGCAAATAAATACATTTAAAAGGTTCATCTGATACCATGTCAGAGAAGGTTCAAAGTGAGGTTAAAACATTTCTAACAGGGAGAGGATTCTCCTTCTCCACTCAGTTGCAACATTTCGTTTTCACAGAGCAATGGAAGTGAGGGACGCAATGATGCAGCACGCACAAGGGCACCCATCATGTAGCAGTTATAAGCAAATCTCTCAGCTCAGAAACTGGATTTTGCACTTATGAACACCACTTGCATGAAATCCCTCTTGCCTTTTACTGGTAGGAGCACTTGAAAAAGCCAGCATTGCAAACAGAACATTGCAGCCATAGCAACAAGCAATTCAACACTTAAACATTTCAACAGACTAAACAGTATTTTCTTTCTGGTTTTATAATTTCATGATCAATAATTCATCATGAGCACTTTACTTGTCTAGCTGGTTGTTAATGTCTCAAAACCAATCTCCTGTTAAAGCTTCAACCAGAAAAACCTGCTCACTCTAAGAAAAATAAAAGTATGTGTATGCAGGGAGACCACTTCAAAAATTAAACGTTTTTCTCTCTTTTTGGAAATTGGTATAGAAATATGGAGAAGAGCCCATATTCTGGTCTGTTAAATCAAACACTAGCTCTTTATTAGTACTGTATGCCAAAAAATGTCGCAACAAGGAATACAAAAGCATTAAAATTAAGATTTAAAACACCTAACAACTTAGGCCCTGCAATAGTATCTGAGTAATGCCCAAACAGCACATGAGCTCCAGTGAGAAGTCTCCTTGACCATTTTCAGTGACTCTGTGGAATTTTTTAAAAAACATTTTTTTATTGCTATTAGTAAAAACCCATTTGAAAACCAAAATTGAAGGCTAAAAATAGGACAAAACATTCTGCATGGTTGATGAAATTTAACCCTGTTAATTAAGACAGTTTCATTTCACAGTCAGTAACAGTCTAATATTACCCTAATAAATGTATGGGTATTTTGGAAAGTGTCAAGCATGAATGCAACTGAAATTGTGTCTATTTTTAATGACATCAAATTTAATATCTGCAAAAGAAATCACTGTCTTCTCAAAGTCAAGAATTGGAGATATTTAGAACCTATTGACTAAAGCATAAGGGAAAAGGAAAACTGTTGATCTGTACCATGTAGACTAAATAATGTCCACATACATTTCAATGCTCAACAAAGGTGCTAACCTTAATGAATTAACTTAGGTAGGTAGTTAATTATCCAAAGCTCTTGTTACCCTTTCCTATTGCTTTACCATTTTTATACTCCTTTACTGCCATGAAAAAATTGAATTTGAAGAAATCATGTAGCATAGACACTTTGAAAGCTTCAGGGGTCATCCTGCCATCCTTGCCACTTCAGATAACTTAATCACAGCACAACCCCAAAATTCATGGATGCAGGCTTTGTTGACTGACCCTACAACATAAGTGTGAACTCAACTTCACTAGCAACACATGCTGAGGACCTCCATAAATGACAGTGAAGGACAGAGCATGAAACAGACACAGAAATGTGTTTACACATTCAGAAGGAGCAGGCACCTTCTTCAATCCCTGTTTATTTGAATTATTTTTGACAAGTAGCAGTAATATTTATGGAGTTAATGTGCCATGTAAGAGACAGTTATTCGGTGTTATGATTTTTTTAAGCCCTGCTGATCATAGAGTTGTTCTTTATTAATTTATTTTTTTTGTTTGAAATATTTGTTGAACTTCTCTCTACAAATCACAAGGTGAGGAACTGGGGAAAAATACACTCTCTTTTTCAACTTCTTACAGGCTGTCTTGTGACCTGCCTGCCTGAATACTGCATCATCACAGCCTGACCCTGCTCTACAGGATTTACCGAGTGTTTTTAACAACCCAGATGGGGTTGACTGGAAAACTTACTAAGTATGTCCTGAAATATAGATGTGTCAGCTGAGGAGGATACTGTGCAAGTGGAAATGTGAAGAAAGCATGGAAACAAAATCCATTTATAAGTTATAATTACTAGTAGGTGATTGGTGACCAGCCTACTGGTAAGTGTCTGGTGATTATGAGAGGTCATGCAGCACTCTCATTGTTAGGCCTTTCACATAGGGCAGATCAAAGGAGTGTGTGACAAGGGGGATCTGGAAAAACACAGGGGATATTGAAAGACTGTTGGGGTTTCTTGATAGGAAAAAGGAAAAAACAATCTCTACGTTACACAAACAGGACTCTTGAAAAGCCACAGAAATATCCCATACTTACTTTTATCTTCCTGGGTTTCTTCTGCTGCTTTGCCTTCCTCCTCCTCCTCCACCTCCTTCTGCTGAGCTTCTTCGTGGTGATCGGCAGCACCGACTGAAAGGCTCTGGCAGCAGTGGTTGAAGCCGCTGTCCCGTGGCAGAGTGAAACTTCGGGGCTTTCCCCCATTCCCATTCAACACTTGCATTCGTTCACCCTCCACAAGGGGGAAAGGGCCGTAGTGGTCTTGCAGGTGGCACTTCTGGGTGGGCAAGGTTGACTGCCGCCGGTGCTCGGGGGAGACCACGGCCACCTCAGAGAACACAGAGTCCTCCAGCGGCAGCGTCTGCAGGTAGTGGAGTCCTGAGCTCGTCAGTGGAGTCTCTATAAGGTCCTGCCAGGAGCGCCGCTGGCTTGCCGTCTTGCGCACCGGTGAGTCAGTGGTGCTCCCCGCCACCTCCGGGCGAAACTCCTCGTGCGATGACTGCGACTGGGAGGTCTCCGTGGACGAGAGCCGGCTGTGTTTTGGCTCCACATAAGGGCTCGTGCAGCTCATCTACAACATCAACAACGGGGCAATCTTCAGGTCACTATGGGCTGACACCCACTGCTAGTACTAATCATGTACTTTTTCTTGTCACTGATGGCACCCCCTTCAGTAAAAAAGGGACAAACTTACCTGATTAACCCGCTCTGATCCTAACCTTAAGGCATGCTGATATCTACATGTCACACCTATAGCTCAAACACTAGTACTTACAGTAAGTATCTTTATTATGTCAACACAATTATTTGCAGAAAACTTTGCAAAATATGGCACTATGGAAGGCGTAGAAGAGATGTGCCTGGTTCATCAAAAACCTTAAAAATGCCACCCAAAAGCCTGCATCTTATCTTGCTAAAAATTTCTTTGGAATCGTGTTTGCAGTGCTTCAGTATGGTTCAAGAATCTATGATTTTGGAAGATAAAGTACTGCATTCAAGTCAAACATCATGAACACTCACTTTCCCCTGACTTTCCCACTTTTTTATTCCAAATCTTTGCATTTTAAAAACTACATTCAAGCAGAATGCATTAACTAATACTGTCTGAGTATGCGAACATGAAAATGAAAATTGCTAGTGCAGAATAAATTAGAAGTCCATGCTCTGGTTTTATATCAACAACTGCTTCAAGAAGAAAATAAAAACCCAATCCCTTTTTGTTCTACTTTATAGTGAAGCCTACTTTTTCACAACAGAACAACTGGTATCACTGTTTGCGATAGAAGACGGAATATTTTTATGTTGGCATTTCTCTGGAAATTCAAGTATAATTTGTTACTGTAAAGCTTCACAGCACAACTGTTGGAGCTTTAGAGAAGAGTCTGTGTTGTTACTGAGATAACAACATTTTGTCAGAGAAGTCGATAAGGAGGCGGTGACGGATTGCATGGATGAGTAGGGGTCTATCATGAATGAAGGACAGGAAGAAAGAATTCTGTAACTTAATCTATTTTGTACAGCAAGTGGGATGATAAATCCATGTTCTCTACAAACCAGTGAAAATAGCAATGATGGCTGTTGAAGTTAGTGATGCATGTTACTTAACAAATGCCTTAAGTCAAGTACTGACTCAAAAAATTTACTGGAGAGCATCATAATGTGCTTTTAAGCAGGAAAGTAGGTAAAAGTGGCACTTTACATAGTCATTCCTGTAGACAGTTGCAGGTGACTTACCGAAGGAGGCCGTGGGTACGTGTCATACGGGGGTGGTGGGCTGTCTTGTTTGGGTGTTGATGGAGTGTCAGCTTCCTCCTTATCGCTCTCACTCCAGTAATCTACAAGTTACATACAGATCAGATCATAAACTACCACCACATTTTAATACATTCGCATAGCAGTGACTTGTTTTCATAAAAGCAACTGGAAACTCCATCCTTGGTATTACTGAGTTAAATACTAGTAACTCTGTGACGTTAGCTGCTGTAATTTAGGAATTGTTTTCATCTAAAGAGGGAAAATTCAAAACATTATGGTATATACTAAGTCTAATGCCCCACTGCAGAGATATTAAACAACTATCTGCAAATGAACAACAAATTTCACTCTTGTACATGCCTTATAAATACAACATGCATACAGAATGCTCCTAATAAAAGGATCAGATTTTCAAATATTTACTTAACCATAAAAATAATTATGATTGGACGTATATTGGCTGGAAAATACTGAAAATATTTTTTTAACAGAAAAGATGAAAAATGTAACTTATTTAAATGTCTTGTTGACTGCAAATAGCATTAACAAATGTAACTTTCACCAGCTGGCAAATCAAACAAGTAGGGGTTATTGAACACATGAATAGTCAATGCTATTTTTCTACCCATTTTCTCCTTTATAATACCAGTTATCAAGCTTTTCAATTAAATTTCTAATAACAACAGCTGCATTTAAGAGAAGACAGGAAAACTTTATATCATATATCTACTTCAGAAAACAGCTGCTGCCCTGTTATCCATGCAAGAACATAAAGGTGTTATGGTAAGGAAAAATATGACAATGACATTTAAGTGCAGAGTTCCAAAAGATGGATGAGAAAGTACAAAGGATGCAAATCTTGTGGGCTAAATTTAATGGGATATGTGGTCTCATTTTATCAGGAAATCAAGTCTTGGCCAAGCCCATTTTGTAGGCTTGGTAGCTTGGTCAAAGAGGAAGACACATGGAAGAATGTACCACAGGGGAATTTACATTTATTCTGTTGCAAATATTTCTGAAACAAAAAGGCATCTAACTAAATGGACACCGCACCTTAGCATTCCTTACAAAGAAAATGCCCTAACTCAGTTGAAGATGGGTAATTTCAACATTTCTTCACATTCTAAGACTTATGCAAACGTTTCTGTTGTCACTTTGTTTCTGACTGTGTTACCTTCTAGTATTTAGGTAAATCATCGAACAACAGGAAACTCCAGCTCAGACTATTCACAGACTAATCGTGGGCAATTTTCACTTCACTTAGTGAATGTTTAATGAACTGCATGACTTACTACCTTCTTGCTGATAGATGAGGAGAAAAAGATTGATTGCTGCTATATAAATGATGTAAACAAAAAATCCAAGCTGGCACAACATACAATTTTAGCTTTAATGATTTTTTTGTTACTATGATGATTATTGTATTGTATGATTAATGATCTGCTGTACCTAATCTTATTCAAGATTTAAAGCAAAAACTTACCTTTAAATGACATCATCTTGAAACAGCTGTTCCTCAAATTTTGTATATTTTTAGGCTGTAGTAATGGTGGGGACAGCCTTATTTATCTATTTAATTTTTCTAAGCAGTAACAACTCTGTTTTAACTCTGAATCTCTTGATTTGCTTCCTGCAAGCTTACAGCCAAGAGATTCTCTTTAAACAATGTAATAAATAGCAGCATAAGTAAGGTTTTCATGACTATGAAATAAAAAATTATGAACAGTTTCATCTATAGAAATCACCAAATAATTAATTTTTTGGTGAACAAAAGACTAAATCAGTGAAAACTCTTTCTAAAATCACTCCTAGTTTTAAGAAAACTTGTTTCCAGTAATTCAAAACACCTGAAAATATTGGCATATAAACATGTTTGTTCCTATTACAGCAAAGCCCAATGGTGCGGTGTGTGGCGGGAGGCCTGTCAGAATTGCATCACCCTGATGTTTCTGCAGACTTGGAGCTCAACTGTTTATACTGAAAGTAAAATTTAGCAGCCTCAGTGCAGGTTCCAATTTTGGCTAAAAAGACATTCTTGCTGTCGAATCCACATACACTGTATGATCATGGTTTTGCACACCTTACCTCAGGGAATTCTGCTGGTAACCTACAGGTTGTCTAGAAAAATTCTCCAGTTACAGGGGTCAACTTCCAGATGAAATATATGCAAATAGCCTCCCACCAATTTTAAAAAAATATTCTGCTTTTGGCAACTGACTCATTAGAGTCTATCTAAAATGTGTGTAATGCCATCAAACAGTTGCTGTATTTCTCTGCAGATTTTGTCCAGCTCAGTGACGGACAACCTTAATGCATCAGGTATATCTTGAAAGCTTTCTGAATGAGCAATAGACTGAATATATTATATATAAACTAACACTGACCTGCCATTTGCCAAGTATGTATTTTCTATTTATATAACCTAGCATTTTATTCTCTGATTTTATATGGCTGGAAAGTATCCAACTTCTCCAACCAAGGAAGTCCCTTGCCATATTGCTAACATCCATTCTATTTAATATGGACAGTTGATGGTATTTTTATAAAATTGTTCTGTACAGAATGTGACATTTTATTCAGCAGTACACCCACAATTTGGTGATTTGTACATCTCTGAAGCACTAGAAATATGTTTATGCACTTTAGATTCAGAACCATTCAACTCTTATTTGAAACAGGTTTGACAACTGCCGTTGAATTGTTTCAGAGGTATTATAAAGCTTGCCTGCAAAGGGCTGAACTGAACAGAAATAAAAGACCTTTTGTAAAATCAAATATGTAGATGACAATTAGTGCAGTCACTGAATATAGAAAACTCCAGCTTCGCAGTTTTTATATTTACAAAAATGCTTAAAGTGATAAAGAGGTTTTACTTTGCTAACTGGATGCTTCTGCTAATTACGGACGCTGCTGAGCTGTTTCCTAGCCCTTGTGCTGGGAGCCAAGGGTAATCACCAGAAGCATAAAAACACTGCACGGCAGCAAGGGGGAAATGTGATATTGATCCCACACTAAACACAACTGAGAAACACAAAGAGGATATAGTTTTAGCTACTTGTGCATGATAAATCATTTTGTGTGAAGGGCGTTAAGAGTGGTAATAAAGAGCTTAGTGCCTGGGATACAATTTCCATAGTAGGTGGGGTCTCGCTGATTATCTTCAATAGGAGACATTTTGATAATAGATAGCATGAGGCCTGAATGCACATGACCTCATGTCTAGGAGCTGGATCATCTGCTATTTTATTACTCAGTAATTGCTTGGTAGCAAAAATATTTCTCCACAACCATCTGGATTTTGAAAAGTATATCATGCCTGCAATTGTGCACTTGGACACTATTAGAGTAACTATTCATGCACCTTTTTCTTTACTGTCCCTCGTGTTAGTGTAATTCTGGTGCCAACCTGCTGCCAATAAAAGTTTGATTTTCCATCTGACTGCTGAAGTCACCCTTGCTTCAAACTGGGGAAAGAAGTTTTTTGCACAGTGTCTCCCAGGAAAATGGCACTGCAGCAACACACTGCAGAGAGACTGACCACATGCACCTTCCTCCTCACAGTATCAGACCAGAAGGTAAGGGCTAGGGCTGCTGTCACATAGGTTGGTACAGGGCCATGACTTTGGGGGGCAAGGAGGACACCATGTGGCAAATTCTGAAGTCTAGTGATAGCTTTTTGAACACACCTCTCCCTGAAAAATGGTTAGAAATACAGTCTTTATAAAGAAAAGACTAGATAAAATACATTGCTGCTGCAGCTTCGAGCTAGAAGCTTTTTGAGCTAAAAGACAGAACCTTACTGATGAAGGCTGCAGAGCCACAGAATTAAAAAGTGAGGTTTTGACTCAATGGGGAGCAGGATAAGTTCTGGATTATCATGACCTCTGCAATTTTCTGATGCTTGCTGCCAGATATGTCTGTAAAAAGGAACATGGATTCAAAAGCCATCTGCTTGCCAAAACAGATAGTTGGATAGGAACACTTCTGCGGATTCATGTCACTGGCAATTCTAGGAAATAACCTCCCTGAGACAACTGAGGACTGTCCCTTTCTTTTTCCTGTCTTCACACAGGACTTCTACTTCAGCAAACTAAAGCAAAGTGACTCATTTTATATATGCAGCTTTTTTAAACCCATGAAATATTAGACATTAAAAATAAACAGATATAAAATGCTGTAAAACTACAACTCCAAATGAAATGCCATCAGGGCTTTAGCGCACACCTCAATATAGCAAAAAGAGGAGAAATCACAAAAAAATTAAATGGCCTCAAAAATTAAAGTCTTTAGGGGAAATTCAATTATGTCAACTGGCTTTAGAAGAATGGCTTTGCTCCTGAGACCAATTTCATGCATTCCTGTCCCCTGTGAATTCAAACATCAAATGGAATGTTTAGAAAATTTTTTTAGCTTCCAGATTCTTAAGTTCTGATAGAGGTCACAGACTCCTTGGTACCACATACCAGGGCTTACTGGCAATACATTTACTGCTTCTAGCTACCTTCTGCGGCCTTCTCAGAAATAATGCATTGTCTGTGGACCAGAATCTGAAGAAGCTAATCAAAACCCCTGAGAGAAAAGGAATTCTCTAAAGCAACAACAGTGATACCCATATATGAATTGCTTTCAGATGACAAGAATGAGGCTTGATGCACAGCAGGGAAAAAAGAACAGATGAACTTTTGATAAGAGTTGACAGAAAACACCAAAATAACAACACATTACCTTGCTCTTGTTTGATCCTCTCTCTTTCTGCATAGCCAGCAGCAAGCATGTTAATTCTGTTTAGCCATCTGAAATAATATTTAAAAAAGAGCAGTGATACAGATGCAGCCTCTTACTTTTGGGTGCTTTTCTACAAAAAACAAAGTTAGAAGCATCTGAAGGAGATCCAGGACAATGTTATTTTTCATATTAGACATGTGTTTTCTTTGATACTCTTACTCAGGGAGTCTCCAAAGATCTATCATTTTGTTGTTGGACAAATTGTTTTCACAGCAAAGATTTTATTTCAAATGGAAAACCATGTATGATGTCAAACACTTGTAAAATAAAGGATTTGGAGATAATCAAAGAGCTATTAAGTCTGCTGCTCACAGATATGCCATCAAACCAATACTCCTGCTGTTTTGATTTCTTAAGAATAAACACCACTTTTCAGAGATTTAAGCAATATTTTAAGGCCTGAACTGGCAACTCAGAAAAGAAACAGAAAAAAAAAAACCAGCAATAAAAAGAACAAGTTCACTCCCAAACAGACAGTGAGGTTTAATTATGCCATTATGTGTTTTAGAATTTACCTATGGTGCCAAGTACAAAGGGAAGGAGACGTATCAGAATTCACTTTTGTCTTCATGTCAGAGAAGCAGGGGGAAAAAACAGTTGCCTCAATGCAACTCACATCTAAGGCTTTAACCTCAAATTAGACTTGAAAAAAAGCTTCTATAAGCTGCAGAAACTAAAAAAAACCCCCTTTTAGCAGAGCTGTGATTTCCAAGTATACACTCAACTGCCTGTAGCAGTGCACTGTTTCAACCTGCCCTTTTCCCCGATGAGGCTCTCAGCTCTCAATCATCCAAATGCTTACACTATATCAAGTCCTCAATCAACAAGACTTTAAACCACCATGACAATCTCCTATGGTTGTCCCTTCCATGCTAAACCTGGAATTACTCGCTCCAGTCATCCCATAGTAAGAATTTGACAGGACTGGTTTGCCAGTCTGCTGGCTTGCAATTCTACTGCCAGGGTATGCAGAAGGATCACTGAAGTCTGGTTTGTGCTTTCTTCAGGAATGTGAAACCCCTGTTTCAGAAAGCTGTGCCTGATGGGTTTCATTTGAATACTGTATGCACACAAACAGGGTGCAGTATTGTCTTGGCAAGGGATACAACTTTGTCATCAGTCCTGCATGTCAGCCATCAAGACATTTCAGTGTAGGGTAAGCAGGCAACAGATCACAAAATACAGTTACTCGCTTTGAAATTAACTTCTGCCAGTTTCCTTCCACAAATGGTGGCCATATGTATGATCTGTAAGTCATATTTATGGTCCATAAATCATTGTACGTTGGGAAGAAAGCTGGAGATTTACTCCCGAAGTGATTACAGAATACTTCATGTTAGCATACAATCAAAATTTCTGTCAGAGAATAGAGAAGCTGAAGAAGAGACGCAGTTGTAATTGTTAGGAACTGCCATAGGCTTGTAAAAGTAACTAGCACATTGGAACAGAAATTCAACAAATCATGTCTCAGACAATGATTTCACATCTTCCCAGCAGAAAGGTGACCCACTGCAAAGCTATCTTTTAGGTTCACATTCCTGGTATGTGAAGGCTTTCTGTGGGGAACAAAGCTCAGCTGCCTCAACAGCTCTGCCAGCCCAAATCAGAGGCACTGAGGCAGGAACCCCACCCAAAGCTCTCCAGCCCTATGCTACCAAGGGACCAGCAAAGGCCACAGACTTGTCTGTGTCCAAAGCGTGAAATAGCGCAAGACAACAAGCAACATGGCAGACAGTGGAGGTGGCCCTTTGCTTGCCTTTCACCTATTTTGGATTTCATGTTCCCAATTCAGCTGACAGCTTACCACCCCCCAAATGCCAGGAGAGAACAGCCACCTACTGAATCCCTTTGGATAGGGCTGCTGACAACAGAGCATAAAGGTTCTCCTGTTGGAAAACTTAATTCGGTCCTAAACATGAAATAGCATTTCATGTAAAGTGTGCCCAAGGGTGAGCTAACCAATTATATTAACAAACACTTAATTGAGAGTCAAATGATAACTGCTTACAACTACAGTAGATTGTTCCAGAAAAACGTTAATTCCTGAAAAGTATAATCTAAAGAGAACCCAGAAAATGTATATCAGTCTGAGTGAGACATCACAGACTGAGTTCACATTCAATGATTTTCTGTAGGTCATGATCTGTGTCATGGTTTGGAACACCACTCTCAGTGCCTGTGGGGTGAATGCGAAGCTCCTTCATGAGTTTGTAAAATGTTAACAACCACGGCTTTTGAGCAGTTTGCTAGTTTAGAAACTAGAAGAACGGTATTGACTTCTGCATATTTTCTGATATGTGGCTGCTAGAGCTTCTTTAGATATGGTTAGAATAGGTATGGTTAGAGAATTAATATCATTTTAATAAAGCATGGCTGTAGTTACGGTTCATTGAAGTTAGAACTATATGAGAAATTCAGCGCACTGGGCTTATATCACAGGGAAATGTAAAGATCTGCAGAATGGAAGGGGAGTAAAACACGTCCACTTTACAGCACACTGGGGACAAAAGTTCCAAATGTACAGTTATTCAAATATTCCTTACTATGAATATTAAAAGATACAAAGCCCTAGGACATGGGAAGATTTAAATTTTTCTTCCCTGCGGTATGCTGTGTTCTGATAGCCACTCTAACTTTTAGGGGGCAGGAGGCCGCTAAAATATTCCTTCCCTACTGCAAATATAGCTTTAATTTTCTTTTGAGAATTATAAAATTGATTTGATAGGTATGACAATAAATAGAGTAGCATCAGTAATTGCAGCAGTCATCTAGGTTTTCATTTTGTTTTGTCTTGTTTTGTTTTTCTTTTTAAGAATAGCGCATACATTTTTTGTCAGTATTTAATTAAAACAATTTTATGACACATAGAACAGCGTTAGAAAAACCCAATCTTTCTGTAGACCTGTAAGCTCTGTAAAGAAGAATGCATGGTACCAGCATTCTCACAGAATAGTAGGAAACATGTTTCTATCTTATCTCATGCTCCAGGTAGATGCAGTGCTTTTAGTCAAAACTGGATGTCCTTAATCATAAAGCTCGAGGATATAGGACAAACTTGCTATAGGGAAATATGGATACCTTTACTGTGCCTGTAAGTACCCAACTGTAGTTTAACCAGGATGAAGAGGGCTGTACATGATGCAGGAGAATTTTTAGAGGCCTTCACTGAAATTTTCCAGACACATTCTCATGGGCTAATACTACAAGCCTTGTCATCTTTCCTCTTGATCATAGAGATACACTAAGGAAGAAAACTCTTATAAATGTCAATATTCAATGTTACAAAAAAGAGTAGGTCAAGAAAGTTCTTAGACAAATATTCCACGTGAAGTTACTGGCTGTATTTCCCTACCTAGAAGATATAATTTTTGCAGCCATATATGTCATCACTTATAAAATGGATAGTTTGGAATAAAAAGGAATAAAAAGATTATTTGTAGGTATTTAAGCTGTCCAACCCTGAAAAGGATGCATTTGCCTCTGAGCTAATGATCAGGATTTTTGAGTAAAGAACAAATAGTTAGTCCATAAAGCAGCAGGCACAGTTACCAAGGAAAGTCAAAATAAAGCTACATATAGTAACATCAAGTAGAAATAAATGGACTGCTTTTTTGGAATGGCAATAACAATGAATTTCCAAGCAAGATGTTTCTATGACTATACACTTACACTAGCAAAACAGTACTTTGCATCAATACAGGATATTCCATCCTCCTTCTCACCCAGATTAAGGACGTTATATGGGTAGAAAGAACACTTTTGCTGGTGCAACCATACAGATGAAAGGAACTTTGGACATCACAACCATAAAGTTCAGTGATCATAGTTCTCCGGACTCCTTACCAGCATAATTGTGTGGCACAGTCATAAAAGTAGTAAGAAAATTTGAATAGTGACAGAGTTACCTGAGATTAGAACACCCATTTTATGTGAGTAGATACACACAAACAAAAACTTCATATCCTGCACAAACTTTATTTTTAAACCCAACGAGACCATTTTATACAAGAGATGAAGGAATTGAACTATTTTGAACTTTCAGTTGGACTATGTATTAGGAGTTTTCTACTTTCATTTCTTCTGCTTCAAGTACAGACAGAAGTGAAATGACTGCATAATACAAAATCAAAATGTATATTAGAAACTTGACAGAAAAAAAGAACAGAACTTGATCAAAACAGTCTTTATTTAACTTAATAACTCGATTCTGTGTTTGACTTCAGCTAGGCTACAAAATGCTTTCAGACATGAAGTATTTTATTATCTTCACATTTGAAAGATATTTTTCAGTAAACCACTTTTTTTCCAGTATAGTGAGAGTTAATTCAATATTTGCAAAAGTGAACTACTTTTTCTAATAAACTAAACAAAAAAATAATAAATTATTTGTTGAGGCTCTGAGGGCAACTCAGATGTAAGAATGTCAAGTAATTCCATAGACCTTGACAGAGTTGCTTTAAATTTACATATGTATAACTCAGATCAATATTTGGTCAAGCTCAATCTGAGCGAATTAATAAGCACTTATTTTTAAAAAAATGATAAAAAGACTATTTGTGTTGGGAAGTTAAAAATCTTTTAGTTCTCGGGCTTTAGACTGTGCAACATATTTTTAAAGAATTGATGCATTTTTGCTGCCACTTTCTGATTACTGAACAGTTATATAAATTTTTATCCTTAGAAACAAGGTGCCTTGTCATACTGACTGAGGACCTGCTGACAGAAATGATTTATCTACTGCTGTAGTTCAGGATATGCCAAACAGACCATGCCATTATTCTGTTTGCTGTGCAGAGAATTGTATTTTGAGTGACTGGCCTGACAGAAATATCAAGGAAAGGCAAGTCTAAAATTTTACAAACAAATAAAAGTGTTTTAAGTTTTCTGAGGAGAGACTTTTGAAGTGAGCCTTAGTCATGCATGAACTTTGGGAAAAATGTTAACAGACAGCTATTTCTAAATGAAAGCAAGCATAATATAGTATTGGCATACTTTTCCAGTCAAATATTATTAGTAAAGAACTGGTAGTATCCTGAAGGTGCTCTGCCAGGTACCTGAATCTAGTATACACAGAGGAGATTAAACTATGATTATATCACTTACAAACAGTTTCATAGATTGAGTTTTATCTCCTTTTTCATCCCTTTTAAAAGCAGTTTTGCTCAGCAAGGATGTCCACAGACATTATCTAAGACAGAACAATTCTCAAGTTGCAATAATAGATTTTTGTTTGTGTCCTCTGTCATATGATGAAAATGGCATATTATTTTGAACTGAGTTAATTTCAATTTATGTTGTGAAAATAAATGAAATAACCCCCCAAATATTTGAATAGACATGAGGTCCGTGTTTTTAATTTACTATTCAAATGAATTAAGAGGAACTGTGTTTATTTTGTGCTGAAGTCTCAATTGTTTTTCTGCAAAAAAGGCACAAGTGGCCTAAAATAGATACAGTAAATCTCATTACTCAAAGAATTAAGACCTAAATATTTGTTCTTTTTGAGTTGCTGAAATTTTCCCCACTAAATTAAATAAACCAAAAATTTCACTTCAACATGTAGGTTAAATTCATGGCAGTAGAGAGAATCTGCAAAATTTTTTCCTTGCAATCTCTACCTCATTTTTCAAAACTGGTAGAAGAAAAATCAATGACTTCTTTAAATCCTTCTCCAACTGGAGAACAGGTTGGCCAGGGAAGCTGTGGATGCTCCATCCCTGGAGGTGTTCAAGGCCAGGTTCGATGGGGGCTTGAGCAACCTGGTCTAGTGGGAGGAGCCCCTGCCCGTGGAAAGGGAAGTTCCAATCGAACAAGGTGATCTTTAAGGTCCCTTCCAATCAAATCATTCTATGATTCTATGATTCTCATTCCCTCCAGGGCCAGAGATAGAACCATCCCCAAAGCAAGCATCACATGTTTTTGGAAGTATGCTAGGAAGCAGAGCTGGAGATATTGCACCTTTGCAGGTGCCACACAGGCAAAAGCAGAAACCTGGAAGTCTGAAATTGTGTTTGGATGATATATCATAGACTATTTCTTTTTAGAACAAGGGAAACTTGTTTCTAAAAACCTTCAAATTTTTGTTTTAAAAAAAAGGTGATTTTTGCATGAATTGAATATTTAGGATATGCAGCCACCCAGAAACAATGCTACTCTACAGTTATTTTCTCAGCTATTAAACTTAGCTTTTTAGATTAACAGGTAATTTATTATCACTGTGTTATTACTAGTTTCAAGAAGTGTTACGTTTAAGGAATGGTTCCTTGAACTTTGCTAGATTTCCTTACCTGTTCATATCATCTAGATGTTCAGCAGCAAAATAAAAACTTTTGATCTTAGGATGGCAGGCTTTGAATGCACTGTAGAGGAAAAACATAATTATAAAAATGTAATGGCACAACTCTTTTTTTTTTTTTAAATGTACGATAGTGGTCACCAAGGAATGAGATGAGTTCAGATATTCTGAGTTATTGGATGCCTCCAAACAGCAGATAAACATACAACTTTTAGGATTGTGTCAGATTTCACCAAGTAAAGTGCTCTTCAACTACCCCTTTCTAAATAATGCCTGATTCATATGTGCATAAATATTGTTCAACAATCACCTGCAGTATACTATACTCGGATAAAGTTAACCAATTAAGGATATAATTTTATGTATCAGACAATTTTGCTGATATACCTATAGGTGTCAATTTTTTTCTGAATAGAAAATTGACTTAATTTGTGCAATACAACAGAAAAGCTCTCAGTCCTGGTGATTTCTTACATCCCAATGACCTTGACGTTACCTTTAGACCTAATGACTGCATTTCAACCGGAAAAAATGTGATGCACTGATTGACTTTGAAAAGCTGTTATAAGTCAACAAATGTTCTTGAGGCCATTCAAAGCAATGGGCAATTACATCTCATCTTTTCTTTCCACAAAAGTAATCATCATGACTGAGCAAAGAGAATTACTGCATTTCATACACGATATGAAGTAAATTACTAGAAAGAATTTTTTAACTATGTTGGATAAAGATTTATGGCAAAGTACTTGAAGATCTAGAAAATGCATCTGAAAGTAATTAATAATTTACAGTACAGAAGAATTTTTGAGAAGAGCTCGAAGGCCTCTCTTAAAATAAGAACAAAAAATGCTTAATAGTCCCAAAGAAAATAAGAGTAACTGCAAACATGATACACGAAGAACATAATCACCATTTTTCTGAGACACAATGGTTTTTTTATATATATATATAAAGATACATATAATATACTAAGTAATTCACATTCTTCATAATCCACTATGTCTCAGAAAAATGGTAATGGTGTTCTTCATATGTACCATGCTTGCAATCATATATGTATGTGTATATATATGTCTGTGTATATTTACATATATTTCAGAGATGTATATGTAAATACATGAAAAGAGGTTTTAAGAAACCAGGGATATGAATTTGATAGCCAGGAAAGTTACTGCTAGTGAAGGTAATGTAAAATTGAGACAAAAAGAATTCCTCTAATGCATTAGAGCATGACATAATGTTATGCAAGATGTACAGTGACATCTGCTCAGTTTAGAAAGACATCATCAAGTTGCAGAGACCCAAAATTTGACTTCTTAAAATTGTTACAGCATCTGTCATCTGGATTCTTAGTTTTTTTTCTTTATCTGCAACCCAAGCAAGGAATTTTAATACCCACATTTTATGTTCTACTATCCAGTAGATACTAAATTAATTTAAAAAACTGAATTTAAGCAGGGTACAATTCTGAGATGAGTTGACATTATACTTTTGCCCCAACAAAAAAGAAAAAATGAAGCACTTCACCAATGTTACCCAATGACACAGTACAATAAGCCCATGGTGACATATGTTTGTTTGGTTTTTTTAATGGAGTTTTCATTTTCTGCCCTTTGAGACCATCATGAAGAGTAGAGTTCATCCTGGAGAGATATGTAGACCAACTGATATGACATCAGTGCATTCTTTAGAACTGGATGTACTACAGATCATACCATTTTATTTTTGAATTGTTTTTCTGTACAAATTTCAGTAATTCCACAGTTTTAAGACATTTAGCAGTAAAAAACATTAGAATGCAAGGGAAAAAGTTTTCAACAAAAATGACTCTGAAAATACCTCTGTGGGAGTATGCACCTGTCACATTGCTACATATGCTTGAATTGGCATCTAAATAAGAAATGGATTTGTGCAATGGCACAAATCTGGACAGCGGCACACATAGCTAGGTGAGAAGAAGTTATTTGAGACCTTTAGGTCCTACCTTAAAAAGACAGCAAATCACTGTCATTCTCTTTTTTTTCACTCTGCCTCAGGATTGATACCCTGTGTCAGCAAACTCTGAGGTGATGTTAACTAACTTGAACTTACATTAATTTTTTGATACCTGGACATGAATATGGGGACTCTTTTTTTGGAAGAGCTCTTTATCATGCTTAAAGCTCTTTATTGAGCTTAAAAGTGTAACACACACACACATTCCAACACCCAAAAAACAAACAAACAAAAAATCCCCAAAACAGAAAGAAAATAAAGGGACAGATGCAGCCAAGCAGCCTTCTTGCTCTCAATTTTTTTTTTCTCTAGTCAAGCACTGTGACTCATGATAAAGTAAAATAAAAACCTTCTTCAAGAAAGATGTCACACAGAAACCACATTCAATGTGCCTGTTCTGTATGAGCTTATTCTGTGATACAACCAAACGATCATTGTAACAAAGTCCATTATGTCACTGTTTTAAGGGAAAGCCTTGTCCTTTGTTCCACTTTTTCTATTGTATCATTGCTTTATTTTTGAGTATACTTACTATTTCTTGCGGCATTCACTGGCTCTATCAATTTTAAATTCAGGTAGACTGATGAATCCTTCTGCTTTTTCATCCTGCAAAGATAGTTCTAGATACTACTGTTGTTGTCAGAAAGAAACCCCACCATGCTGAAGACTTAAAGATATTTCCACTTTCCTGCTTCTTACATAAGGAGTACTAATGTATGCTCTGCTCTGGCAAACTTCCCACAGAAGTCACTGGGACTTTTGCCAAAGTAGTAAGACAGATCCCTTGGTGTAAAATACAATTTTAAATACCCTGTTTTTTCAAACAATTTCACAGCTGAACCAGCATTTGAAATATACAAAATGACCAAATGTATTCACAACAATTAGTTATTGTAATTAGTTAATTTTGGGGGAAGATGGACTAATTAGCAAGGAGAAATGCAGACTCCTGTAAGAAATAGGGAAAAAACAATTTCAATGTGTGCTGTTTAGTTTACCATCTTTATATAATATCACTGCTAAGAGGCACGATTATTTCTCCAGCTACTTTCATCTCTCTCCAACACTCAAGAGGGAAGATACCTGACCTTCTTCTTCTCTCTCCTGAAGACTTGCACATAGTTTATCAGATATTCAATCTCCCTTGGCTTTTCACAATCGAAAGCACTATTTATTTTGAAGCCACTAATACATCAATAACATAGACTCCCTTATTTAACTGCTTGTAATTTTGCATGAAAAATTAATGCAGGGTCATGCAACTGATGCTGCAGAAAACACAAATATACATTAAGGAATTCAACAGAATTACATCTTTTTCTCAGGATCTCCATCATTATTTATGCTACATATGCAGTCTGTATGACTATATGCTTTCTTAAAAATAAATAAATAAAAGACACAAATCAGCATATAAACCTGGAACTGGAGTCGTTCTGTGGAAGGTACAAGATTGTAACAGGTTCTGCATTAGCAGGTCTTTTAAAATTGAAAGGACACTGTTTGGAATAATCTTGCTATTTCTTTTTTGCATGGTTGCCTAAGGAAACAAAATTTTGGCAAAAGCACTGTTTGCTTGTCTGTCCATCTGTCACTGAGGCTCCCTCTGCCAGCTTTTGCATCTATTGGTGACTGCAGACACTTTGGTGAGGGAGCTGAGGTCTCAAAAATAACTGAGTTTTAGCAAGTCTGAGGGAAACCTGGGACAGAGGGGAGACACAGGCTTGCCACAGGAAACTAACAACAGTTCCACATGGTCCTTGTCCACAGTTGGTGACCAGTCACAGAATCACAGAATCACAGAACGTCAGGGATTGGAAGGGACCTCAAAAGATCATCTAGTCCAATCCCCCTGCCGGAGCAGGAACACCT
>VYZX01015317.1:0-13491 GCA_013401335.1 Brachypteracias leptosomus
AAGGTAAACCCACCACACCTACCCACTAACCCTTCCAAGAATTGTTATTCTTAGGATGCATCAACTCCAATTTCTATGTAGCAGCAACTTAGAACTTCCTGCTAGTCATTTACTGTATTTGCATGATGTGAAAGCTGTTGTAGGTGTGCATACATGCCTCGCTGGGTGGTAGCATTGGATAAACACAGACAGAAAGAAATGACTGTGATCTTAAATTATGAAATATAGACAGTACTCATTTTCTAGTTAAATGTCTATAAAGTACACATATGTCTCTCTAGGGCCTGCATAATTTTGCCCCTTTTTCATAAGCAGCTTATAGCTCCCAGGACTGTTGTCTGCATCTCCAAAATGTGGAATGGCAGAAGCTGAAAACGGGAAATTTTCTTGTTCAAGATGTCACTGCTCTTTCTTGCTCCTCCATCTCTTTTTCTTTTCCTATGTCCACCTACAAATGACTTAGGGAAAGTCTGAGCTGAGCTAATTTAGTTAATTTCTGTGTTCAAACTGAACCACAGCTGAGCAGTATTTGATGGTGTTCCCACTGCTCATGTGCAAAGCTACAAACAAGGGGAAATTGCAGATCAAAATGAAGCTCCTGTCAGCTGTCATTTTCCACTGATACATTTTACTGTAATTATTACTTTTTGAAAACTGTCATACATTGTAAATTACAAAGTTATTTAAGTTCTGAAGATGTGCTACATTCCCACTCTGAAGTTTTTGAAAAAATTATTTCTTTTTATGTGTTTACACTAAAGCTCAAGTCTGCCAGAGAGAAACTGTGCTACATTTTATAGTGGTGTGTATGCAATGCTTTTCAATTTCTCTTTTTGGCATTTCTGCATGTTTTTTTGAAGAGATATGCATATATATAAAGAGGAACTCTTCAGCACCAGTCTAATGTTTTTATAAAGTGGATTGCATGATGCCCAGAATATATTATGATGTATCTATTTAACATGCAGCCTTACAAGAAGAACAAATTCGGTATGTTACACTTCTCTAACCTTATGTTTTCAGTACAACACCATACCTTTTTAACACTGAGTAGGAAATCAGATTGAATATGTCAGGGAATATAGTTTCACATTGTGCATAATCCTGGTTCTGCCACTGAAGAAAATCAATGAGGATGAAGCATTGATCTCCTTGCAGAGTGCAAATTCTAGTTAGCTCTGAAACATACTGCTGGGGATTTTGTTATTCAAGTCATTGGATCGCTCAATGTGTTTACTAACCAAGTTCTTATCATGCAGCACCTCACTAACCCAAGCTTAGCTTGTTATGTATAGAGCAAAAAAAGGTCCCTTTTGGAAGAAGAAAAAGGCTTTACATATGCACAATTCTACTAGGTGTATATTTGCTCAAGGCTAAACTGAAATGTCTCTTCTTCAATGACATTTCACGATGTCACCAAATATATGAAAGTCTCACAGAGGGTTGTGTGAATATGAATCACTCCAGGAAAATATTATCTTCTGTTATGATAGATTTTATTTTGGTCTGTTGTGGTTAGTCAATTTGTTCTCTTTTTTTCTTAGAGAAGGAAATTTGGTCAAGTATTTCTTGAAGTTGCCAAAATATACATATGTTCTCACACATAGATACCTACATAATTACAGGTATGACAAAAGCATGCACGCACACATACATACACTCCTTAGATAGATGTATTAAAATTTTTATTTATATATGAACTGTATTTCATTCTTGCCAGCAAAAATATTTTCCTAACTTACAGCCTTCCAGTTGCAGACAATAAATGAAGTATTTTTAAAGTGATTGCAGACAATGCATTCAGTGCTGTCATAATATAGTGTTTTCTTTAATGAAATTTTATATTATTTCCTCTGGAATAAAAATCAGTTAAATAAATTTGTACTGAAAGATGTGAAAGAACAGATACATTCTGTGTGTGCACCACCATCAACACTGGCTGGTGCTTGACAATAGGCTGATATGCTGAAATACTCTGATGTTATTTAGTGCATCTACTCTGAGTCAAGATTTTCCATGGTATTGTCATTTACAAATATATGTAGATGCACCAGGTGGCATTTGTATTAAGACATAATGCTCAAAGATCAACATTAAGCTGAAACTATATAAAGCAGTTCCTCAGAATATTAACAAGATTAAGACAGTGAATTCTGCTCTAAAATATACTAAGAGCAAACAGCAGCTTTGGTAGTAGAAAGGGTAAAAAAACCTGCTCCCTGGTTTTATTGTTGTTTTAGTGTTCAATATTTAAAAAGATGAAAAATTAGCTGAAAAATTATCAGAAGTATAGCAGATGAAATGGGTGCACTGCAAATAAGTGTTATCTAAAAGACTAATATATTATTCTTTATTTATTATGACCTCACATTTGGCATAATTACATTGAAAAGGTAAACAAAACATGAGTGTTTCAAATGCAACATTTCCTTTGGTCATTCAGTGCTACACCAGGAGCAGCTGAAGTTCACCAGAACAGCAAGGCCTTTTATTTTTAAGCAAAGAGCTGCTTTTTATCATAAAAAATTACATTAAATCACCATGGGCTGCATCAAAAGAAGCCTGTTTACTCAGGTCTTGTGAGACCCCACCTGGAGTACTGCATTCAGCTCTGGANAGCATCATGCAGAACTTATCTGGTGGTGAAACATTGAATAACAATTGAGCAGCAGTAAAAAATAAATAGCTGAGCTTTTCATGTGTTTGTTATATCAGTGGATTAAATCCACTCACTTTAGAATGTGAATACTTTCAGAAATTTTGATATAGTATAATTAGGTACTTTATCACAATAGTATGTGAATACAATAAATATAATATCTCTCATGCATATAAGCACTGCCTTCAAAGCATACACCACAACATATAAATAATTGCAATAGAAATGAATAAAGTATCCTGTCTCAGGGTGAAAAAGAAACTCTTTAAAATCCTTACAAGGATTTGGATTACAAGCCAAATTAAATAAATATTTTCATTTATGCTCACTGACTTAATTGTGTGCATCCAGTTATTCAAAACTTGACCTCACAAAATGCACTATGAAGGGACCTTCTTAAATCTATGAGTAACAGATTGCCTACACCCAAACCCAGTCCAACCTCTTTCAGCTGTCTGACATCCACATCCATACCTTTAGCTCTTCACACTCTTGAACTGTGACTTCAAATTAAAGGAAAGCTACAAACTAGGGTGATCTTCAAAATGAAACACCTCATTATCTTGTCTGTTACTGCTGGTTACTCAGTTATTCATTGCTCTCTTTTCCTTTGGACTTGTAAATTGTGAATTTAATTTCTACATTTTTTCCTTGTATTCATGGATACCATTGCAAGAACTTCCTAGGTATCACGTCACAATGGCTCCAAAATCCACTAATTTTAATTCTACAACCAAAACTTGCATGAAGATTCCTACCATCTTATCCTGTGAATACTGAATTTCCAGAGAGGAGAATGAATACTTCCTCATTATTTACATTTCACTCAAAATTTTAAAAACCCCAAACCAACAAAACAAATACATAAAAAAATCTTTAGCTCAGTGTTCCAACTACTTGGATCAAAACATATTCCCCATTGAAACTCTTGATCCTCTTCTTCAAGGACAACTTACCTTGTATTTACATTTCTGTTACCATCTTTTCCAACCTTCCCATAAATCTCTTTTCTTGTATATCTACCATTATTGTTTATATGTCAGAAAGAAATTACTTCCTGAACTTTGAGAAGTAGGCCACAACCATGCTCTTATTTTCCCTTTTCTTCCTCATATAGGCTTCTAGATAAAGCATGTTTCTTTCACAGACAGAGGAAACAGTTTGCCTCTGAGAAATGTGTGCAACATTGACAATAAATATATGTAAAAATGAGACTAAAATATGTCTATCCTTTCCCTCACTTTTCCTCACTAAAATTTTCCCTAAAAAAATTATATCAAGACAACAAACAACTTCCATGGAAATATTCTTTTTTATTTCACCCATATCAGCTCTGAAATGGAAGTTCAAGTCAAAACAAGTGCATTCATCAGAATTGCTTTGCTATTCTGGTTTTTATCCATGTCACTATTGACTCATCTCAAAATTAAACAAGCCGATGTGCTCGGGTTTTTTTAATTACTATTATTTTTTAGAAATACAATAAAACCACTGGAAAACATGCCATCTTGATATTTGCAGTTTCCTTAGAAGAGCTGGTTTAATTATTAATTGTGAATGAAATATCTGATGACTCTAGCTTTTTTCCTTGTAAATGAATCATTTGTAAACTAATCCTGATTTCCACAAAATATCTTTTATGCATCTGTGCTTAATAGTTTATGGGAACAAATATTAGCCCATGGCTTGTTTGCAAACCACTGACTTAAAATGTTTGTTATTCATGGCAGATGACTTATGAGAGACTTAAAACTTTATTGATTTACTGTCCTGACAGTTTTTAAATTTTAAAGGAACCACAATAGACTCTGAACAGTATGGAGAGTGATTTTAGTGGATGGGAGGAGAGGAAGCATAGATAACCCAGATAAAAATAAAGCAAGGATAGAATTAAATGTATTAATTTAGACCATAGTATTATAGTACAATACTGAGAACATAATTAGATTTCAAAATTTTGAAAGTACAAACAGAAACATACCCAAGGTTTTCTAGTTATTTTATAACATAGAACATATTTTCACAAAAAGTGGAGAAATACAAAGCCATTTATTGACTGGTTCCTGTTCTGTAAAGTGAAAGAAATAGAGGCAACACAGAAACATTTGCCAATAAGGGAATGATGCCCAAACCCAAAAATCTGACATTCATTTACTGTCACCTTTGGAAACAGCCTGCTTGTCCAGGTTCAATCTCTTGCCATGCCTCATTGAGAAACCTCAAGAAAAAACGAGTGGATTTGGGGCTTAATAATTTGGACCTTTCCAGTGAGCATCTGTTAGTTCTATTTTCTTCATACATAAAAAAATGATAAACTTCAGCTTCTTCTTTTTATGAGGCATAGTGGACTATTACTTCAACGAAATTCTATAGTATGAAACTGAGATTCTGCAAGTTTCTGAGGAGGGATTTTAGCATAATACCAATTCTGAGTGTCTGTGGCTCAGGGGAGCAGGAACTGACAAAGAATAGACTTCCTAGCAATAAACCCATAGACCAACACTGGGTGAGTGCAAGTTCCATACTGGGTGTTTGCCTGAAACAATGTCAAAGCATGTAAAGTTTTGTATGCTGGCGAATGACACATTAAACTTGATGTATTTATGTCATTGTTTTGTACACAGCACAGCAAGTGATTGCTTATATTCCTAATACTGGAAGAAAAATTTGCAGCATTTCCTTCTTCAATATAAAACCAGACCTTTGTGGTGAAGCCACAGTGCCCTTGCTGGAACTCAGTCAACGTCAAATACTTAATCTAGACTTGAACTTTATGACTGTGCAGTCGCCTGTACTAGATGCTTGGAGACATAACAGGATTACAGGTCTAAATCTTATATATTGGTAGTTTATGAACCTTCAAGGTGTTATCAAAACATAATTATGTATTTTTGGGTGAACTCTCTGCCACAGCAGCCTTCCTCAGCACACAGAGATTTGATCTGAGCCTGTGGCTCTTGCTGAGATATGCATTGCATCATTGTCTATTTTCAGCTTGTTACATTAATCAAAACCTATCCCATTTATTAAACTGCTTCCTGCAGCTCAGGCATTTGAAATTCAGAGTGCCAGCAAGCAGTTGCCAGGCACTGTGAAGGAAAGAGGTGGAGTAGATTTGAGTAATGTACAAATTGAATTTCAAGTGTCTGAGCAGCCTCTTTATCTCTTAGTGACATAACCAGTGATTGTAACAGTATTCTTAAAAGAAATGAAACCTTAAGCCATAGTTCAATCATTGGATAGTTACTACAGCCCTTTCCAGCAGTCCTTCCGGAACTACTGATGAGTGTGACCTTTGCAAAAATGCACAAAGCCTTGATTTCTGCATGGTTAACCTTTACAAGCTGGAACCCTCCTGTGGAACCTAACCACAACAAAGGGATGCTTTGGAATGAAAACAGACACACATATATTAGGAAAGGGCAAATTTCCAAAAAAGAAGCTACAAAAAAAAAAAAAGAGAGATAATAAAGGGGAAAAGATTTTGGATAGGGGCATTTAATAGTTTTCCAAATAGTCAATTACCTACATCTCTGTTTTGATCAGTACATTTTGAACTTCTCATATTTCACAGGTAACAATCCAGAAGTCTAGCCACAAAGCTGTTCTTCTCAGAAATATTCTCTGTGCTTTACAAGTCACTCAGCCAAGAAATCTTCAAAGCAGAAATTCAGTACAATCTCAACGTTGGGTGTTCCATCAAAATCATGGTGGATATAGGCGCTGCACTCACTGTTCCATCAGTGTTCCTTCCTTGTGCACTTTACATGTGTGAGAGACTCCAGGCATCAAGATTCGTGTGTGAGAATAACCATCATAACATATTTTAGGAGGGGGTGAATTACCATTCTTTCATCCTTACACTTCAATACTTGAGTTCAGCCATGGGCATTATTTTCTTGACAACTCAGGAACACATGTTGCCTCAGCCAGTAGTATGTTTCTAGCATTCCTTCAGGACTATTTGGGAAAGCAAAAGCCCACTACTTTTCTTAACAAAATTCCAAAGAATGCAAAACAAACAATTATGACCATTTCAACCAATGCCATGGTAGGTAAAAGAGGGTGCAAGATGGTGGAATGCTTTGTTAAGATCTCTCCTAAAGAAATCTTGATGATATTTTATTCCTCTTCCAGGCTTTTTTCTTATTATCCTTGATGGCACTGATAGCTGTTTGGAAAGCTTGAAATACATGTTTGAACAATGTGAGAGACAAAGTAATATTCTTTTATGTTTGTTTGATTTGGTTTCCTGAGTATATGTCTTTGTGGAAATGATCTTTGGGGTGAGCTCCTTAGAAAAATGATTTTTTCAAAAACATTTCCCTACCATGTAAACTGTGCATTCATAGATTTGTCTGTATGCCTTTTAGTTTGGTGTACAGAAATCTCACATGTGCTCTCCCAGTGTCTATCCTTATGCTGGTAGTACAAAATTCCTGCTCTTGTATTTTATTGGGTAGTTTCAGTCAACTAAAGTGTTTAACAGAGAAAAAGGATGAATAATATTAAAACACAGGAACAATTAAATGACCAAGAAGTGTCACTAAAAAAGAACAAACTGCATAAATAACTAACTCACAAAAGTATTTTACCTTTAATAGCAAATTAGAAGCTTCATCTTGGGAGGCCGTATATTAAGTGTCACTATTTTTGTTTCCCTGGACAGACTAAAAACATATCACAATTTTGCAATTCATTCTGTAAAATTACATCTGTAAGATACATGGGTAAGAACAACTTAATTTTAACTTTCAAAGTGAAGCCACATTCTTGGACCTCAGCAGGAAAATGACTTTAACTCATTCTAGATGACCTTTTCATTGAAAAGCAACCCCTGTCCTTAGGCTATTTAGAAAGGTCAGGTGTAACTTTTTCCTTTTACTATTATGAGGCATATATTTATTAGTGCTCTCTAGTATTTTTCTCACACCAACTCCAGTTAGCTTTTAGAAAAATCGAACAGCTCCCACCTTCATCTCTACCTGTTTCACTTTTGTAGATCATCAACTACTTCCATACTCCTGCTTTTGAGATCCAAGTGTAAAAACAAAATCATTCAAAAAAAGAGGAAAAAGAAAAGGATCAACAGTATAATTGATACTATTCAACAAACAATAGGTAATTAAATAGCCAGCTTTCCTATTCTTTAAAACTTGTTTTGGTTTTTTAAATAGTCAATTTAAAAGAAAAAACCCAACATCTCTAGTGAAATAGTATTAAATTTGCTGCTTTTCATCTCTGCCAATAACGATTTTGGTATGGATATATGGAATTAGCACACAGGGGACAATGTTAATTACCAACAGAGGAAATCATGTTCTGTATGCAGATTGGTGAAAAGTCTTTATTAACTGCTAAGAAATAGTTAATTTGTCATTAGTCAGAACACTGAAACAGAGGCTGCTGCCTGTGAACCATTGATTAAAGTTTATGGTAGTAATAACCTTCACTAAAAAACATTTGTTTGCATACTTAATGACCAGATTTTAAACCATTAATCTTCCTTTGCAGGTTAACCAACCAAATGGGTGTAATCTGTTTGTAACGACCAATAACACCAATGTTAATATTCAGATGTTTTAAATGTTAAACTTTCTTAATATATACTCTATAGCAACTTGTGTATTAATAGCGCCAAATATGAAAGAAAAGGTCCTCCATTCCAAACAGATATAGCATGATATTATAACTAAAAAGGTATAATTTGGCTTTTATCTAGTATGTTTCCTTAGACACAATGCATATGCTGTACAGCAGTGGAGTGCCACAGCCCTCTTTCACAGAAGTACTGAGGGATGGGGGACGCACTAGAGTGCACAAGAGGTCCGTATGATGGACTAGAGTCAGGGTCAGTATTCACTGTGACAGTAACTACCAGGACAGTGTTGTAAGCACTGCGTTGCACATCTTCAAGGTGATGAGAAGGTCAACTTGCCCTCTTCTTTACCTATAATACAAAGACAGACCTACTCTGCCTGAAAGGCTAATCTTCATTTCCATAAGGAGTAGCAGGCAAGTGGTTTATTAGCTAGTGCAAACACAGTGGATACTAAAATTAAATTGTAGTTTACTTTGGTTGTAATTTCCTAATCAAGCCAAGATCATTCTCACCAAATGCAAACAAACACATTCATCCTTAGTCTTCTACTGAGGCAGCTGCACTCCTTGTTTTTTCCTAACTGCAGGTTTCCTAGTGTCCACTACTACAAGTCTAAGGCACAGAACAAAATGCTTGTGTGAGTAATTCCTTTTGCTGGGGTTTGCACTTAGTTTCTTTCAGTCTTGGAAAAATCAAACAGAGGATGTAATTACTCTGAAACCAGTCCAGCAACATTTCTCTCAGGAGTACTTCTGGAATATGAGAGTGTCCCAGATTACTGCCTATACCCTCTAGAAATGTTTTGATTAGATTAGCGTACAGCATGTGCTTTATTCTGGATGTCTGTAGTCATTAGGCCACAGCCCAAAGCAAGAAGCAGTGCTATTATTAGAAATCCTATTTGAAGGTTACAAACTATTGCAGGATGCTATTTCAGAACAAGATCCACTATGCTATGACCTATTGCAAAAAAAAAAGCCAAAGAACAAGTGGTGGACCACTGACATTTTTTATGAACCCACTTTAACTTGGCTGAACATGCACAGTGGTATGTACCTAAAAATGCATCATGTTAGCATTGTTAGGTTTGAGGTAAAGAACAGATAGCATTAGCTGTGCTTGAGCACCTGCCAACTTTTTAACTAATGCAGCTTTATTATATACAGCACCTATGGGACCTCAGTAATGAAGTGACCCATATTTAATAATTCTCCAAATCACAGTAATACAATAACATTTGTGACCCAATCACTTAAGATAGTTACTCTTGAGTAGCAAAAATGATAAAGTAGGAACATGTGTGGTGGTTAGATCAATAGAGATGATAAAGACACAAATCATAGCAAACTGTGGGTCTCTATTATTAGTGTAGCAAGTACTTACAACCAAAGACACCAGTTCTAAGGAATTCTTTCTCTCAGTAGTTTCCTTTTCTGACGGCTATTTCATAATTGTGTAAAACTTAATGTACATGTTAACCTTTCAAACATTCTTGTCCAGCTTCCATCCAGTAAACAATCTTTGCTATTATCTGAGTATTTAACTCAGCCAAGCTCTCAATAATAATTTGATGATTACATTTCATATTGCTTTGGGAATAATTGTTAACTGAATGGCTACACTGAGAGGCTGCAATAAAATATTCTTGTAACCATCTTGGATTTCAGGGTTTTTCTCTTTTTGAGGGTTGTGTTGTTTGTTTTCCCTCAATTTTTTGTTTAGAAAACAACAACAAAAAGCAGTTCCCTCCACACAGCGACAAATTTCAGCAGACAAATTATTTTTGAGGTAAATCTCATCTAAAATTGTGATTTTCCTAAAACCAGGTACTTAGAAGAAAATAATATCTTGGTTTAAAGTGCGTATTCCTGCCATCTTGTGAATTTATCCTATGGCTCTTTAATGAAATAATGCATGAGAATATTTGACTTTCAGTAACACGCTCACACTGGAAAATGATGACGTCTTTTAATCCCAAATAACATTTGGGTGGTAATACTGGAAAATCACTTGCAAATTTTCCATGTCATAGTCTATGATGATACTCACAGCATGACTTCACAATATGTGCATGTTGTGCTATTGATGGCTTAAAAAGTGCAGTTTCCTTAGTGTGGGCACTAATACGGACACGTGAGAAAGACTGTATGAGTGTATCATTTCCCAGCGCTCGGTAGGGAACAAACCTACCAAGCAGATGCACTGTTTTTTGGCTAATACAAGGAGAATTAGGCACAAAGACTAATACCAATGCAACCACACTGGTAAATAGTTACATCACAACCGTGCAGTAGCACTGTGCCTTGTTGAGGCCCTACCATTTAGTTCTTAATGAGGTTTGATGCTCTCCTTCCCGAAAACCCTTTTATGCTTTCTGTTGACTCCATACGGCACTCTGATGAGCTCACACTTCTGTATTAGAAAACAAGAGCAAAGCTGAAACAAAGTGAGTCATCTGTTTTAGTCTTTGATTTCACTTCATGAGATAATGTGGAGGTGTTAATTACAAGACTTCACTGAGTCTTGACTAATAACAGTGTGCAAACAAATGTATGTCAGCTACAGAAAGCTTCTGCTAATAAGGTAAAACCAGCAATTAGAGCTGACAATGAAGTCATACTTTCCTTTAAAATTCATTTATGAAGTCGTTTGTAGGCTTGCTTCTATTTTCTTCAAGGAAACTAATAGGAACTCCTAGTCATTCATTAAAAATGGCTTAAATATCATTTGGTGAGTGAGCACACTTGATTAATTCTTCTTTGTACTAATCCACTGACACTGCATCAAAGGCAGAGAAGTAATGTTCTTGGAGATTCCCCAATCTGTGACCTTGGCATAATAGCAACAAATTGAATTCCCAGAAGAAGAAAAATGACACTGACCATATAAAATCACTAACCACGTGTCTGAATCACCATTCATTTCATATAAATTCTACAGTGGAACTCCTTCAGTTACAAGAAAAACGAATATGATTAGCACACTAAACTTAGTCCTGTCACTTGGTCCACGGCTTTGTTTCCCCTTTTTTTACAAAGCAGTTTTGACATGCTTCTTTAAACACACAAGCTTTGTGTTCCCATGCTGGATGAATGCATATCAGGAGGAAGCAGGCTACACATTCAAAACCCTTTATGTGTTGAATCCCCAAATAAAAACAATTGCAAGCTGAAACTCAGCCATGCTGTCTAATTCCATATCCATGGATTAATTGTTCCCCTAAACCCATTTAATTATTATTCCAAAATCTATTAAATTAAATACAGATATTTTCAAGTTTGGGGTTTTTTTTAATAACATGTCTAGTAGAAAACCATCACTATAAAATATTTCATATGGAGCTGACAAATTGAGGGAGTTATTAAATAAGAAAGAAAATAAAACAATTCTGTTTGGAAAGATCCTTTCTTTGATCACTAATTTCCATTTTCTCCCTATGTTATAATGTAAGCCATTCCAATGTCAACATATGGTGGGCATACACCAGTCTTGAACATTGATGAAACTATGCTGAATATAATGTTGCTCTGGTACAACTTTCCTCACAGTGATATTTGTCCGAGTAATAGCTTGGATTCATATAATTTGATCTATTCCCAAATCCACTTCTGTTTTTTTGTATCTATCTAATTATCTATGGAAATCTATGGGGACATCTATATCAATGTCTACATTTACACATTGACAGACTTTATCAGTCTCCAGTCCTTTGCCTCAACTATTGTTTTCCAGACCAAACTCAGGTTTCTTGTTGGCCTACTGCTCTAGGAAGGAGAAAATGAGAGGTCTAAAACTGTGGTTAGCTACTACATGCCCTCATTTCTGCTTCTATTTGTACATTGGCATCAGTGGTAAAAACAGATGGAAATGACAAACATAAATCTGCAAACCTAATACAGGGAGACTTGGAGCCCATTCTATTGTGTGGGTGGCTGAAGAGTAGGAAATCTAAAATTTTGGTAGCTGGACCCTTTATTTTAGTTCAAATTGTACCTACAGAGAAGGAGATACTGTAACAGCTCTGTTACTTTCACAGCCAAAACCACACTGATATGAAAACTTTGACTTTACATTTTTTTTATCTAGTAATCTAAGCAAATATATTTGAAAATAAATAGGAATATGGTCAGTGAATTCAAGAGGAGGTTTGCAGATAGAAGTAATAGACTTTATTAGGCAAATACAGTTGGAAAATCAGCAAATTATTAATTTTGAAGTATTTTATTTAGTTGTGACATTAACCAAAGCTTTGAAAACATGATCACATTCTTCAAGTACTGTTCAAAGTGTGTATAATGCCATTACACCTTTAATAGACAATTGGTGAAGGTAGTGTTTTATGCATTCTTATTTTATTTACAAGTTTATGACTACTTACAGACACTTCAAACACAGAGATTTCCTCCACTTTAACAATGCAAAATCCACTGTAATGCAAAAGAGTTAAAATCAAATAGTTTAGAGATGACAAAATCAGGAGGAAAACTTTTGCCTTCAGTGAACCAGAATTTTGTAAGAAAGTGTTTCTGTTAAATATTTCTTGCAGCAGGTATTGGCTGTCAAGGTAATGCATTGCTATGCCATTTGGAAAAAAATACAGTTCTAGTTAGATGAGCAAATAAATGTTCATTTCAATTTATTAATATAGCTTCAAGCCTTGTTGCAATTTATCTCTCATTTCTGAGACCAATGCATCGCAGGCAGGAAATCATTGTGGTGAAGTAACCGGCTTTAATAATGGATACAGGCAGTGAATTATTCATGCAGAGGGGAGCAAGCCTTGATGCTTTCCGCTCACTCCTTTAATTAACTGTGAGATGCTGACGAGCCCTATACTGTGTCTAAGCTTTCTAAGTTTATCTCCCCTGTACATGTGAATTCTCTTGTAGTTGCAAAAATATTATCAACAGCTTAATCCAGAAAATACAATCCTGACAAAGTAACTGCTTTACCACTGTTATTTTTTCAAATTGCTTTCATGTGAGCACCATTTCTATAATGAAAGTGTTCAACTGCAGGCCCCAAGTTAGCTCACTTTCGTCTACAAAAGTTACACAGCTTACAAATTCTGGAAAAGGTTGCCTTACAACTTTGATATTCAATGCTTTTTCTCCCCTGAAAGTGACTGATAGCAAATGAACTACTGAGAAACGTGTTATACCCAAGGCATGTCCTCAGATCCCAAAGGAGCACAGGGTAACTCAGCATTTTTTTTTTTTTTTTTTTTTTT
>VYZX01015317.1:13499-27053 GCA_013401335.1 Brachypteracias leptosomus
TTTTTTTTTTTTTTTTTTTTTAACCTAAGGGTTACATGAGGGTAGTGGGCTACCACTGGCAATGTTGAGGGGAAATTTCTACCCTCTATGACACCCAAGCGATCAATCAAAGCAAGACCTTTCAAACTCCTGGGCATAAAACTCTGTAGCTTTGATTGTGTTTCATTCAACAGAACTGTTTCTGTGAGCCCAGTAATATATATGCGTGACAATTTGTTGGATCTGGCTCCTAACCAGTAAAAATCTGAAAGAGTATAGTTCAGGAAAACTTTATTAAGACATACAAAGTAATTGAGCTTTTCCTCCCAGTATATTGAACTGAACTTTTGTTTAAAACTGTCAGTTTATAGTTGCTTAATGAGCTACAGAAGACATTTTTAAGCCTGTATTTGGTGTAGCATCAAACAAACATTGCAAACTTATACCAAATGTAAGAGCTGCAATTATTTGTATGGGGATCTGTATGCTATTTATGTGGGTAGACCAATGTGCTTTAGTGATTTCCTGTAAGGGATCAATGATTATAGTGTCTTAATGAAAAATAATAGTTAAAAAAAAACCTTCAGAAATTTTTCCCTTTTTTTTTTTTTTTTTGTGTATGTGTTTCTTAATTACACGCACAGAATAGAACACTTCAGAGTGTATAATTCAATGGGTTCACTGCAGTCACATCAGCAACATGCTTAGATAATTGATTTTCCATTATCTGACAGATCTACATTGCTCTTAGCTGTTACTAAGCAAGTAAAATATGTAGTGCAATTTATTGAGCAATTTTTGTATTACAATGGTAGGCTTCCTTTGACTTACAGCATTTCTGAGTTAAAGAAAGAATCTGAGGGGGGTCTTATCCTACCATGTCTTTGTAGGAATTGAATCACTATTTCTATAAATCAAATACCATGTTAAAAGCTCAGTGAAGTAAACAATGATGTATGTGAATTAGCAGCACAACTTTAGTCAATACAAATCAAAGTGGCTTTATGAAGGTATTGATGTTTTCAGCTCTTGTGAAGGTTGAATACATTTAAACATTTACCTCTGGAGGGACTGTTGATCCAAATGAATCTATTTCCTTTGAAACCAGATCATGGTCATGGCAGCAAACAAGCTTACATATACCAAACTAAATCTGGCACTTATATTAACCATAGTAACTGTTAAGTTCATAGCAATTCAAGTCCTATTTGTAATGCAGCAAAATGGTGTTGAAAACAAGTAATTGATTGCAGTATACAGGCTGCATTTTTATTCAATCTTCCATTTATTTTTGTAAAAGGAGTGGCAATAGAATGCAATTATAATAACATTTTCACATATTCCACACAAAGAGAACAGAGCTGATTGTGATAACGGATCAGTTATTTTTCAATTTCCTTAGTAGATTGAAGTAATGCCTGCTTTAAAAGAGGAATTGTATTTTAGTTTTGTGCAAAGGTTACGTGGGATGTGCCAAATCTACTCCTGACTGCATTTGTGTAAACCTAGAAAAACTCCAGCAAAGCCTTCCCTGAGTAACACCATTGATTTCAACAGAATTACTTGACGATGATGCTGATGTGGCAGGTCTAGCTGGCTTTATGTGTCAAACACTGTTAGCATGGAAGCAGTGCATGCTGAGGATAGTATTTATTTTTACAGAAATAGTGACTGTGTGAAAAATAATACTTTATTTCTGTTTTAATATTACCATGAAAATGGCCATTCTTTAGAGGATCAGCTGCAGGACAGGGGACTTCATGATTGTAATCATATGATGAGTGGAAAATACTACATAATGCCTCATTTGATAAAGAAAACTACACCCTTTGGTTCAAATACAAAATATATGCTGTAAGCCTTCACCTGACAATTTAAAACCTTTTTCTCTCTCTACACTGCTCTGAAGAAGTTGATGGGTACCCATGGGCTTAAAAGGTAACATATTGCCTGCACTTCAGCTTACAAAAGGGCAAACCTCTTTTGAATCCCTTTGCCTTTTCCTTCAGAAAATAAAAACTTATAAATATCTCTTCAAAACCATCATGCTTAATATATGTCATCTTGCCTCAGGGTGTTTGCAAGAGACAAACATATATTAGAGGAACCTCACAAAACTAAAAAACAAAATCCCTGTGTAGTTGGAAGCAATAGATCTTTTTAAGCACATATGAAAAAAGAAGTGTTAATAAAATGTTTTCCACAATGGTTTTTTGTAGGTCTCTCCTTTTCTAAAGAATAGTGCAGCATTCAAGTGTGGAAATGCTTCTCTCCAACATGTGTAAATCACTCATTTTGCCTTACAGGCTGAAGCAGAACCATAGTAGTGGTGGAGGTGGGGAGGACAAAACACTGGTCAAGCAGTGTGTTAATGAAACATTTACACAAGCAGTTTATGTGGTAGTAATGAAAAAGGCCTCTTTCACCCCTTCCTTTCATTACTTAGCACAATCTTTAAGAGGATTAGTTTAAAAAAAACAGGGTGTGTGTGTGTAGAATGTGCTTATCAGCTGATTCTCAGGATCAGTGCTGCTGAGTTCTTAATACATTGCCCCTGGATTTGGGATTACTGCACCACAAGCTCTTTCAGGCGTCACTATAGAACAGAAAGCAGTTTGTTTTTGCAGCATTCTCACCCTCAGATGAAGAGAGCTATTGACTTTGTGATGAAATGACATGGGACTCTAAGTTGCTGTGGACTGATCCCTTCTGTTGCTCCATCTTTCCCTTAAAGAAGAAACTGCGTATTCATAATGATTTCTTTATAGTGGATGATGTAGATTGCATTGAGACACGCAGTAATTCTTCAGCTAATATGATTAAAAGCTGCTGACACTGTGAGTTTAGACACAGAAAGCAGCAGACTCTCATGAAATCCCTCAGCTGGGATTCACCTCTACAGGCAATTTAACCTGGAGCAGACTGGTTACAGTGCCTTGTGCAAATGTGGATATTTTATTTCTCTTTGGATCAGAAATAATTTGTACTAGAGCAGATTATGCTGGATAATGTATGCGTGTGTCTTCCCCTTCTAAATCGTTCAGTGCTTTGGTTTGTGCATGGTGCTGCTCTGCCATGTGGATCCAAGCTCCCTGCCATTGGCCACCACTGCTTTCACCTCTTGCATGTGGACTCTCTAGCGTCATGTAGGGGCACTCCCCAAAGTCTCCCCTGTGCCAAACATCCTTCCAAATAGACTTATGAAGACATCTCCAACTCAAATGAGAAAAATGTGTACTTGCTCCATACCTCTCTTTTGGTTATGCAAGGCCAGATCTGCAGCTGACACAGACTGCTGGGTCCCCTATCCAGCTGCAGGATGCTGGAGCACGTGTGGATCACACACCCTGGCCAAAGAAACATGTAAAAGTTTCTCAGTGGGAAGGTAGTACAGCAGCAGGCTCCTGTGGTGTAACACAGCCTAGATGGAAGGAGCTGCCCTGGACTGTCCTGATGGGTGCTACTACTCGCCTAGTCCTGCCTCTGATTAGTTTGCATTTGATAAATGCACACTTGCATATTTGATGGAGTTGATTAGATCTTGTTATTTATTGGCCCCTGGCACTGCTGCTGGTTTCCCAGAATTATCATCCCATTTCAAATCTCTGCTTTACCATTGGCACAAGGAAATAAGCTAATGAGAGAAAACTAGACAAAATCAGCATTCTGACTGTTTGTGAAAATAATTTCCATTCTTACTATAATTTCATTATAGTCATGAAGAAATTTTATTTTCAGTCAGGTGTGGGGAACTATGACAGAAAATAATCAGGTGTTCATCTTCAATTGTCTGGTATCTCTCGGTATCTTTAAATGTTGGAAAGGAATACTGGATGATGAAAGAAGAAGTAAATATTTCTATTGATATTTCCACTCTGATCAGAAATAGACTGAAATCTAAAGAAGAAAAAAAGGGAATCTTTAAAAAGACTTTCCCACTGTCAGTTAGGAAAAAACATTTTATTTTCTCTCTAACCCTTTATGATATTGTGTAAGAACAGTTTTCAACAGCAATGACATAAATTACAATTAATGATCTGGTTAAAAACATGATTAATAAGTTTTTCAGTGGACTTAAAAGAATTACAATGTACTCTCTCCATCTGGAATCATCAAATGTGATAGAAGTATTTCATAATTCTGCCCATTGATATTATCAATGGGCAATTATCTGCCCATTGCTAATAGTTTTTAAAGTTATTTCGACAGGTCATCTGAAGCAGGCCTGGACCATTTTAGTACTAAAACATACTCTCTTGCCTTTAAACTCTCATTTATTTTAGAATTTCTATGCTTTTGTTTCTTGACAGAGAGGAAGCATATTTAGCAAGTTCAGGCAAGGGAACAGGAGAGTGTAAAAACCACAGAAACACTTAAGGCTGTCATTTTTTTCTGTTCTTTTTCTGACTTTGACCAGGAGATCTCTATTTTGCCTTTCAGTCTGAATGGAGCTTTTAACTAAAAGCATACATCTCACAATTGATAACTGTATGACCTAATTATTTTGCAGCATTGAGCATTTTCTTTTTATTCCATAATAAATCTATATTTAGAAGAATATTATGGTACCACGTTTAAGCATTTAATAGAATGTACAGTCTTAACTGTGTGTCATGAACATTTTTAGTTATATTACAACTTAATTATAGAATTAGTCTTCAGAATTGAAAAACTTTTCTACAGTCTATGTACAAAATATGGTAAAATCTGACCCAATATTTGATAGTCCCATTTGTTTTAATATGATAACAACTTTGTATATTTCACTGAGTTAACTTTCAGATTGCAAGTTCTATCAGCCAATGGTATTTTAAGAAGTTCATAGGTTTACCATGACATACACAGTAGTTCTTGCCACAAGCATTTCATAAAAGCAGATCAGGGCATAACCATGACATTAGTTGGAAAATTCTACTGACTGTAGTGTGTGGAATTCTACAGACCACATGCATGTTTCTGTGTATGTATATGTACATACTTGCCTGCATGCAAACATATACCTGTGACATTCTTAAAACATAACAAACCCAAACCCCAAGTTTTACTGGAAATCAAACTGCTATTGTTGTTTGATTAAAAATTAATATTTGTAAACTTTTTTCTATTTACACTAGATTAAATAGTATTTTTAATTACATATAAAGTATGATTAAGAACCTTTTAAGAAAGAAAAAAAAATATAGAGCTGCCAAATGACATCAGCTGAACAATCTAATGTCACAGTGTTCTGAAAATGAGCAGCCTCATCTGCCCCACACCTTATTTTTCCTTTCCCCGGCCATGTGTGTAGGCAAGTTCAGTTCACTAAATCTGCATAAAACTGACCTGATGGGGGGTAGGAGAATATATAATTATCTAAATTAGCTTATTAGGAGGTGCTGGAGAGGGTATATGAGAGTCGTTGAGATTACACAGCCAGATGTAGGGAAGTGAAATGAAATGAAAGAGGAATGGGAGGATGAGACCTGTCCATTGCAATGGTAGGGAGATATTAGATCAACTCAGCTGCTTCAGAGAGACAGCAGTATTGAAAAAAAATGGTATATTAAATGCATGTGTTACTAAAAGTTTGGTTTTGTATGAGGCTTTTCTGTTAAAAATAATAATAATCAGGGAGCTTTATTAGTTTTTGCTTGTTGATACACATGCATAGAATCTGTGGTCTGTTTTTTTAGAGCATTTTCTATACTAGGCTTCCAAGCATATTTTTGTTTAGTAGTATTTATTACATGGTATCCCAAAACACCATACACGTCTATCTGAAACATTAGTCTTGCAAAAACTTATGCACTTGATTTGCTTTATGTGCTGTCCAATTTTGAGAATGTGCACTCTCCATCCTTGGAGTGTTTCAAACTCAGACTGGATGAAGCCCTGAGTACCCTGCTCTGACCTCAGAACAGACCCTGCTGTGAGCATCACATTGCACCAGAGACCTCCTGAGGTCTCACCTGCCCTGAATTATCCTATAATCCTAAATTGTCTCAGACTTAAATCTAAGCAAGTACACAAGTCTTCTTGAGGATTGGGACATTAAAGTTCAGAGACAGTGGCATAATGTATATTATGCGTTTTATGAATAATTACCTAAAAAGATAATGATATGTGACCACATAATTAAACACCATATCTGAGTATTAAAAGGCAATCATAATGCTGGAAATACCATTGCTAGAACTGAAGAAAGTCAGGAATGCTCAAAATGAACAAAATTTGAAAAGACAAAATTCGTAGTAGGTCAGAAAGTAATGAGTTTGGTAGGAGCTCCTGGTTGTGTGTGATAAATAGTCTCTGTTTCTGCACACAAGAGAAGAAACGACCATTGTGAAACTCTTTTCAGACCGTAGAAGAAAACAGAATTAGTCTTCTTTACTACCTTAAATGCAGCCCAGATAAAAGAAAGAAATAGCAGAGAGTTTACTCCATGTGGCTGGATCTATGCACACAGAAAGACACAGATGTAAATAGACCAAGAAGCTGAAGTTTTCAGTTTAAAGTCTAATAGGTCTGTTTAGAAAGAAATTGAGGAGATGAAAGACAAAAGGTTTAGAAAACATATGCCAATCAGTCACCATCTCAAGAAGAGCTTAAATTTATAGAGTAACTTGGATTTCAAATTTGTTTTCCAAACAGATCAAAATCCATTGCAGAGCAAACCTTAAATCTTTGTCCTCATATGCATGCAAAAATCTCTCACATGAGTTTGATGATAAATTCAGCCCAGGCTTACCTCACTGAGGATGCACATAACCTCCTGGTTCTTCCCACTCTTTCACAAATCAAGAAATTATGGAAAAGTTCTGTTTACCTCAGGAAAAAAGAATGGCAAAATTAATTTCCTGGTGTCATAACAATACAAATAAAGAGCACATTAACCTGGGAGTGGGGTTGCCTATAGCTAGATTGGATTGATCTATCTTGGGTCCTCTGACAAAGATATATCCATAAACTTGCTGTGTGTTCTACATGTGCTTTGTAAGAGAGAAAGGCCAATAAATTTATTTCTAATTCCATCTCATCCATCTACCCCAAACTCAAGTAGCAGGTGGTATGATATGACCAGAACCCTTTAATGTATGACGGAGCTGCACAACAGCCCATCTACCCTCTATTCCCTTCATACAAAAGTGCAAACAAGTTTTACAGCAGCATCTACCTTAACCACCATTTTCACTCATTTTGCTTTAAAATAGAGACTATCCAAGGACACCTCATTCAAACATAGCTAAGCTTTATAAAAAAAAAGACTGTAATTCTCCCTTGTCATTGCAATTAGTATTTCAACACCAAAATATCCCTGACCTTGGACCTAGTTCACCCTTAGCATTGTAGATACCTCACTTTTGTACTAAGAGTTGGCACAGAAAAGAAGGTGAATAAAAAACTCCAGAGACACCTTTTCTTGTCATATTATTCCTCCTGATCACTTTGGATGCATATGTCAAAAAGTTAATTCACCGTGACATTAAAAAACTGTGACTAGGTCAAAAGAAAGTAAAAATACAGTGAGCATATTGAATGTGAAGACCTTTTTTCACCATGCTTTCTTATCTTCTTTCTGTCTTTTTTTTTTTTCTTTTAACAGAGGGCATAAGTAATTTCTACTCAAAACATCTTTGCTAACTTTATTTTCTACTCCTAAAAACAATTTATAAGAATGCTTTCCTGTGGCATTCCCATCCTGAACAGCTTTCTCCTTTCCTTTTGTTCCTACAACACAATTTTTCACTGGCAATGGATTACAATAGCTTTGTTATGTTTAGTAATGAGTGAATAAGCACAGGAGAGTTGATTTGTGCAGACATGGAGAAGATTGTTAACCTTTCTGTAGCTTAATTTCCTTGTTGGTAAAATGTTTCTACAGGATTACTGTAAGGGTTCATTGATTAGCATTTACACAACACTTTGAGATTTCTGAATGGACAGAACTACATATATATCTTATATAAACCCACAAATATTATACATATGATATATGTGGTGTATTTATATGTATGTCCATGGGACGCAATGGGATACACCCACGGGTACTGAGGGAACTGGCGGATGAGGTTGCTAAACTGCTCTCTATTATATTCCAAAAGACATGGGAGCCCAGCGAAGTCCCCACTGACTGCAAAAGGGGAAACATAACCCCCATTTTCAAAAAGGGAAAGAAGGAAGAACCAGGGAACTATAGGCCAATCAGTCTCACCTCCGTGCCTGGTAAGATCATGGAGCAGATCCTCCTGGAGGCACTGCTGAGGCAGAAGAATAACAAAGAGGTGATTGGGTACAATCAGCATGGCTACTCCAGGGGAAAATCATGCCTGACAAACCTGGTGGTCTTCTATGAGAAGGTCACAACATTAATAGACAAGGGAAGAGCAANACAGCAGGTCAAGGGAGATGATTCTGCCCCTCTACTCCACTCTTGCGAGACCCCACCTGGAGTACTGTGTCCAGTTCTGGAGCCCCTATTACAAGAAAGATATGGACATGCTGGAACATGTCCAAAGAAGGGCCACAAGGGTGACTAGAGGGCTGAAGCACCTATCCTATGAAGACAGACTGAGAGAGTTGGGGTTGTTCAGTCTGGAGAAGAGAAGACTCAGAGGAGACCTTATTGTGGTCTTCCAGTATCCTAAGGGGGCCTACAAGAAAGCTGGTGAGGGACTTTTTAAGATGTCTCGTAGTGGTAAGACTAGGGGGAATGGATCAAAACTAGAGGTGGTTAGATTCAAATTAGATGTTAGGAAGAAGTTCTTCCCCATGAGGGTGGCGAGACACTGGAACATGATGCCCAGAGGTGGTGGAAGCCCCATTCCTGGAAGTTTTTAAGACCAGGCTGGATGGGGCTCTGAGCAGACTGATCTAGTGGTAGGTGTCCCTGCCCATGTCAGGGGTGTTGGAACTAGATGATCTTTAAGGTCCTTTCCAACCCTGACAATTCTATATCTATCCATCTGTTTGAATGCATGCATGTGCACATAAATATAACATTTAAACTTGTTTGTTGTCATCTTCCTTACTCTTAAACATTGCTTGTAAGGTATTTTCCTTGCATAGTATGAATAAGGATTTTTCTCACTGAAAATCATGCTTAACCCCTTTTTTTTCCCTTTTGACCCCTTCACGTCCCCAGGAACCCACAACCTTGTCATGTGTTTTAGCTTAACAACTTGGAAGTAGATTCCATCTGCTCTTCTAAGCTACTGTATTCCAGAGTGTATTGAAGCTATGTCTTCCCTTCTTGGCCTTGCTGTGATGGCATTTCTGATCCCAAAGTAGAACAATTTTATAGCCACTGATGCCTTCCATATGTCACTGCCCTCTACCTTTCACAACTGTGCTGTTAACAGACCAGCATCTCATGCAGAATCTCAGCTCATTATTTCTTAAGTAAACAAATGCACCGAGAACACGAAATATAGTTTTGGTGTGGTTTAAGGTTTTGGGGGGACAGGTAGAGTGGCTATACCATTCCCCTTCCTGCTACACTCTATAAAAGGACACAGAAAGTTCTGCTCGCCCCTTCCTCTCTGGGATTGCTGCTGGGACTACACCTTTGCGTGGCTGGCTACAACTCCATGTGCTTCGTGAGAATCCAGTGCCACCCAAGACTTGTTTTTGTATATATTTGTATATATATCTCCTCTTAATATCTCTGTATATTCCCCTTCCCTCAATACCTTTTTTTTTCTCTCTCCCATTGGAGGGAAGAGGAGGGGAGAGGGGTAAAGCAAATTCTGCTCCATGGGGCTTGCCCTGAGCCTTAAACAGAGACAAGTTTAAAAATCAAAACTCAAAAGGTTCAACTACTAATACATTTAGGCAAAGTTTGTTACCAGTGAATATTTTCAGTACGGTAGTAAACACTGTATCAAAACAAAGATTACCTGGAAAATAAAAGAATTAGGAGAGATCCACCTTTCAGGGCCACTGATGTGTTTTTAGTGCTATGAAGCACTGAGTCAACAGAATCATGAGTGTTAAAGAAATGGCTTTATATGTAAGAAATATAGGGAATAAATTACAGACTCTAACACTTGGTAGAAAAACAGAAGTCCTTACAAGTTCTTTACCATTTGGCTAACAAGAAATTTTATTTAGGTACAAGATAGAATTCTGTTTGAGAAAGAAGATGGAGTAAAAATCCCAGCATATCAATGTAGGAGCTAGATGGTTGTCAAGTGCTGCCAAAAAGAGAGAGCAAAGCAGCACGTTGTAGATAAGTCCTGTAGTGATCAGTTTTTGGATACTGTGAAATCCCTTCCAGAAATAAGTATTTTTTTATAAAAGTGATTCCATTTTCTTCAAAATCTCCTAACAATCACACCCCATAGGAAAGTATAGCCCTATATAGTATATTTATATTAATTTGACTCATTTTGACAATACTGTCACATCACAGTCACAAGCTATAAAGAAACCACCAAGTATGATCTATGTTTTATACCATCCAGCAAACAAACAATAGTGTAAAGAAGAAAAGATACAAATAGATGAGTGATACCACCCCCACATGCTGATTTTCAAGAAAGTGAAAACATTAAGAAGCATAAAAGAGAAACACACAGATTCATCTCCCATAGAACGAGTAGCTGTTCAAAGACAAGATGACATGAAATAGTATCCATAAAAGCAATGGATCATCTAACTCTACAGGAATTTATCAGCATCATGCTGTTGATAAGTGAATTTGCTGTTGTTGATTATCTAGGGTGATTTCTAACAGAACATCAAACAATTCATAGGTGTATGAGGATCTTAATGGGCATTTTTGTCCGATGGCAAATGCATGGAGGAATTTCTTGAAACACATTAGAAAACAATGTGCTAATTTACACCTGCCTCTCTTGTTCCATAGTACTCTGTTCTTTGGCCTTTGAAGACTATCATAAAATCCTGAGAAATCAACAGAATGACTCTCTCATTTCAGTGGGATTTAGAGCATATCCTGAAGAAAATTTTGTAGCATGGTTAAGGTTCACTTTGTCTCTTGCAGTTCTTTGCAGTGTGCTAGAAGGAGAACAATTAAAGCAACAGTTGAAAAACCAACATTGCTGTATAAATTTATTGTTTTTCACTAGTAAAAAACCAAAACAAATGTAAGACATGGCATTTATTGGCATAATGGGAAGTGACTTGAAGTCCAAGATGACTATAGATCCCTCTACTCATTGAATTGTTTGAGCGAGAACAATTTATTGCATAGGAATAGTGCTTCAGCCATGTCTATGGGACAAATATATTGATACCTTTCTTTATTCAAAAGCAGAACAGATCTCCAGAGGACCTATGTCTACACACATGCTGAAAGCATAACAGTCACATTGACAGCCATAATACTGGAATTCCATCTATGCCATAACACTGGAATTCCATCTGTTTCAATAATGGTTTCAGTTTCTATGATGTGTGATGGTCCAATGGCATTATAGGGAATGTTTCAAACATTCACTAAAGATGTTTCATCAGTTGAATTCAGGGGGTAACTTTTGTAGTGATGCTGAGGTTGCAGGGACAGAAAAATGTGGTCAGAGCCAGGGGTGGCCCCATGGAGTGGGGTGGTACTTCCCTGGCACTGGTTTTATCATGTGAGAAGTTGGCGGGGGAAAGGCAATTGTTTTCAGAACTCATGCATTGTGAAAGGGAGATTCTAGAACACAGACTTCACATGACAGCCCACCAAACCATTTCCAAGAAGAATCTGGAAGCATAGATTGTGCAGGACAGCCCACCAACCCATTGCCAAGATGATTCTGGAAGGACATGCTGTGTATGACACCTAATTAACATAAGGGTCTGAATGCTTGCCCAAAGGCTGCGTGTTTAAGGATATGAATCGGAGCCCCAGGCGGTATCCCCAGGAACTGGCTAGCTGGACCAACGCTGGACCCAGGACTAGTGAAAACTTTCTTTTCTTTTCTTTTTTCTTTTTTTTTTTTGTCCCCCCTTCCCCTCCTTTCTCTCTTTCCCCCTCTCTCTCTTTTTCCCTTCTCCTGACATAAATGGTTTTCAAGATTGAATATGCTGCAAGGTTTGTTGATATGGTATTTTGCCATTATGTGGTATTTTACCAATACTGTTGTGAACACCCGAAGTTATTTTCTTATCACACCAATATTGCTGTTAGTAAATAAAGTTGTGTTTTGTGAATTGCAGAGTCCCTGGTGTCATTTCACCTTAATCCTGACATCGAAATTAGTGAACTTCAGTCATCATTCTGGTTGTCTGGGACATGACATGATGAAGTCTACTACTGTCAGGTGAGATCCTGCTCAGGATTCTGCTCTTCTCCAACAAAAGTACACATTCTTAAACTCTGATCTATCTTACAGCTGGTAACACCATTGTGGGTGTCAAAGAAGACACTTACAGTGCCTTAATAGCATACCTGAAGCCCAAGGAAAAAAACAACAAACAAAACAAAACTCCAAACCAAGACAATAACACTGTATATACGGAGACATCTTAGGAGCCTGAGAAGCCTGCTGGTTTTCTTCTTTCACATGACAATTCTTAGATGGTTTTTGCTTTGGGGAATTGCTCTCTTTTACACATATTATTTTGCCTTCTACTCTTTACATGTTATACTACAATACTTGTCAAATGTTATATCTTTTCACAGTGACCTTCTGGAAGGGCTAACTCTCTTTTAAAGGCAGAACTATATGATAGAAGGTCCAGTTTCTCTAAAGCCTTGATTTTTCTGCTGAGGGTCACTGAGCCACACATGAACAGTTCCTGTGCACATGAACACTTTTACAATTCCTTCTGTGAAATCAGATCATTTTCTATGTTTGCAATGACATTTGAGACAGCCTGACTGGCAAGATTTCCAGAACTGTTATTGAATGTTCTAAACTTCATAGGAATTTCTGGAGTTGTCTCTGAGTAACAGAGCAGAAAATTAAATAGAAGAGGCCAGTCTGAGGTTTTACAATTGGACTCTGAGAGGGGTACAGAACATGCGCAGAAGTAAAGAGAGTTCAGTTTAGAGAATACCTGTGGTATCTTAAATTTCTGCAACTTAGCAAAAATGATTGACAAGACAAAATATGTTGCAATATCATCAGATGACAGACTTCTTACTTCATCATTATATATATGTGGCATTAGACTGGTAATACTGATTCAAAACTTGTGTGAAAATTCAAAACTCATTCAACACTCGACAGGATTATGTCTCTGAGGATGTTAGCATTACAAGGAGCTCATATAAGCCTATTGAATTTACGAGTCCTGCTAAAAAATTCCCCATGTTAAAGGAAACAAATTATTCTCCAGAAGTTAATTTCATCCTTTTTTGCAAGAAACTCATTCAAGGCTTTCACATCTCTCAATGAGATCCTTAGAGGAAGGCAGAAATGATGCTAAATGATGTCAAAAAGATGGCCCAGAACCACTAAACAAAGAAGGCATTTATTTCCTGTGAACATTAAAACCGGAGAGTGAGGAAGCTGACCTAATCAAACATGATTTTGTCATGAGGAATTTGTATCCTCAGGCTCTCTCAGGTGTACTCACATGCCTGTGAATAAACCAAAACATCACACGACCATTGCAAGTCTGAATTAAAAACATAAAATA
>VYZX01015319.1:6115-58396 GCA_013401335.1 Brachypteracias leptosomus
ACTTGTGCTCTAGACCATTCCCCAGCTTTGTTGCCCTTCTTTGGACACATTCTACTGGCACCTCAGTGTTCTTGTAGTGAGGGGCCAAAGCCACAATAGCTATTTGTAGAAATCTGAACTTCAGCAAAGGGTGCCAAAAGTACTGGGATATCTTGCTCTCACTAAAGATTAATGTATTTTTAAAAGTCAGTGGTGTTCCATCTGTGTAGGTAGCACATTTTAGCAAAAATATCAGCTTGTTGTGGATCTGTAGGATTATAGCCATGAAAACTTCTCTTGTACTGCTGCAAAAGTACATCTGTTTTATTGAGTTTGGAGTAGTAGGNTCATACATACAGCTAAAAGCAAAACTTGAGAATTTTTCCTCCAGTGTAAACCTATGGAAATTTAGAGGGAGCAGAAGTGGCAGCATCTGAACGCTGTTTGTGAACACCAGTTAGGTATTTCTACTTCTATGCTAAATGTATTAGTTCCTGCTTGATTCCCTTGATCTGCTCTCTAGCTGGTGAAATCAGGTTCACTCTGAGGTCACATGAGAAAAGGTCTTTGCCAAGTTTGATATGAAATCATCTTGGATATTAGAACATCAAACCTTAACTGGTTAAAAATATCAGCAGCGACCTGCTTGCTGATGCAATCTTGTAGTCATTCTTGAAGGGAACTATTCCTACCAAATTTATCTTGAAAGAGAATTATAAATCTTGTGAGTAGTCATTTATTAACGGAAATGAACCTAATCCCTTGAAAACAGCAGTTGTAAAGAGAATTGCTGTAGCATTATGTGCTGAAAAATATTTCACTTGCTGTTGCAAGTAGTAGTATTTTGGCTGATTCTTTACATTATTTTAATCATATTTTGTTCGTAGACATGTCCTTCATTTAAAAATACAGAGTTTACTGATGAGATCAACTCAGGATTTGTTTGAACCTCATTAGAGGTTGTAATTTTGGAACAAATTGGTGATAGACAACATAGGTGTAATTAATTTTAACTCCAGAAGTTACAGTCTCTAAGTACCACTGAAACACGTTACACTGCCATTATTATGGCAATAATGAGCTTTAATTTATTGCCACTTTAAGTTTTGGCCGTGTTGTCCAGCAGCACTAAAAGAAATCCTCTTGTGTTTTAAAAGTATTCAGCAGCAGCTGTTGCTTTGCCAGTGCAGAAACAACCCACAAAGCACCAAAAAGAGGAGGTTTAGATGCTGGATTTTGTTTTAAAACTTGTTCTTTTGTTTGTTAGATGAAGGCACAAATACGTTTCATTTCAATACTTGGGTAAAACATTGAAATTTTACCTTAATGGCATAAAGTGCTTTTGAATGTTTTTAGCCACTACCATGGTCAAAGATAAGAAACTGTCATTGAGTAGCATGAGTGAATTTAACATAATGTCTTTCCTCTTCCCTAGATTTTGCTGTTTGTGCCTACTGCCTCTGCAGGGCTAGCTCATAAACGCCTTCTTCCATGAGACTGATTGAAAATAAAATGTGAGCTTACAGTTAAGAAATAGAATCATAGAATTACAGAATTGTTCTGGTTGGAAGAGTCCAACCATTAACCCAGCATTGCCAGGTCACCACAAAACCATGTCCCTCAGCACCACATCTACTTGTCTTTTAAATACCTCCAGGAGTGGTGACTCCATGGGCAGCCTGTTCCAGAGCTAGACAACCCTTTCAGGGAAAAAACTTTTACAAATTTCCAACCTAACCTCCCCTGGCATAACTTGAGGCTGTTTCCTCTTGTCCTGTCACTTGTTACTTGGGAGGAGAGATTGACCCCACCTGGCTCCAGCTTCCGAGGTAATTGTAGAGAGTGAGAAGGTCTCCCTGGGCCTCTTTTCTTCAGGCTAAACAATCCCAGATACTTCTTTTGGTCCCTCTCTCAAGTGGTTCCCCTTTTCAATTTTATCTATACATATACATCCTGTTTTAACTTGCACTCTTGCAGTGCTGTTCTGTACAGTCCAGCGCTCTGCTTGTCCCACAGGATTCTTTGCTTTTGTGGCAAACCCAAAGAGCTTACAGTGCAAGTCTGCAGCACCAACATGTTCTGCTGTTTCAGATTCTTCAAAATGAACCTTTTCTGCATCTGTCCTGGCAGTAGCAACATTCTAGGCGGGTGATTAATGCTCTAAGAATTATTCACACCTGGCAATTATTGTTAGCCTAGATCTCCCACCCCATATTTCAGTATCTTGTTCAGTTCATTTGGCTGTTACACGTTTTAAAAGTAAGCCACTTTGAACATTTGGACAATTTGAATTCTGATTCAAATAGATAAAGCCTCAAGTCAATAAATATGTAAGATTGTATGACTGATAAAAATGCTTCCCCTTGGAGTGAAAAGATGTAAAAATTCTAAAAATGCCACATTTCTCATGGATAGAGATTTTTGCATGCAAAAGAGTTTTATGGGGGCAGTTTAGAAGCACATCTCCCTGATCCCTGTAAACCACATATGATCAGAAATTTTTAAGATACTGCTAGTATATTTTAGTTGTGTTGAAGTAGAGGAGACCCCCTCAAAAAGACACAGGGTTTGCAGTCTAAATAATTGCAGCTGAAGTTCAAAAAAATTGTCAGAAATGGCCTGTCATTCATAAGCTAGCAGCAAGTAACTGTGCACAAAGCCCTTGCTTTGAAGCTGAATAGAGACTGCCATCCTTTATGTTATTCATCTTCATGGATCTCCTCGTTCCACCTCTTGCTTTCCCGGACAAGGGAAACAACATTTTAAGAACATACTTAGGCACTGGGCGATCCAGGTTGTAAGGAGCATCACAACTTTATGCAAAAATACCTAAGACCCCTCTAAGTGACCAGGAGTATCTTGCGATGAGGCCCAGAATTGGCACAAGCTATGACCTAGTCATAACAGGACGTTAGGATAAGATCACCTGAAGACCAAGAATGCTTAAAATATTTTGGAATATTGAGTGAACTTTTTGAATTGGAAAAAGCTCAAAGTGACTAGAAAAGAGCAGAAGTGAAAAAGTTTAAATACATCTTCTACCTCTTCTTCTGACAGACTAAGACCCAGGGGAAGGTTCAGATCTCCACTATCTTTGTTCTCCAATATAAATAATGTTTTGTTTCCCAATTGCTTTCTCTGTCCTCTTTAGGAACTCTAGATCTTTTGAGGTGGTGCAAGAGTATGGTGTGTTTGCAGCAATACCCCTCCCTCAGCTTGTTTCTAAGGAAAGTACCAATTAGTGTGGTAATTAATTCACCACAAATGCCTACTGTGTGTAGGGGGAAGTAGGAGTTCAATCTCAGTTGCTTCCAAACTGTGAAAGAGCAAATGTTTTGAAATGAAGTACTTCATTTAGCATACTGAAATGAAAGTTAGGGAATGAAGGGCAACAGCAAAGACTTCTACAGGTATATCAGCAGGAGAAGGAAGACTTGAAAACATAGGCCCACTGCTGAATTGGGCAGGGGGTCTGGTGACAAAGGATATGGAAATGGCCAAAATACTTAAAATGCCTTCTTGAACTTAGTTGTCACTGCTATGATATGTTTTCAGGAGTCTTAAGCCCCTTACACCTATGGGAAAGTCAGAAGCAACGAAGACTTAGATAAACCAGACATAAAGAAGTGTGCATGACCTATGGCATGCAGCCACAAGTGCAGAGTGAGCTGGACAATATCATTGCAAGCCACTCTTTATTGTCTTTGAAGGGCCATGGCGATTAGGGTACATTCCTATGGACTAGAGGAAAGAAAGTTCCTCTTCTGTCTTTGAGAAGAACAGTAAGGAGGCTAAGGAGAACTATAGGCCAGTCAGCCTCACCTCCATTTCTGAGAACCTGATGAAGCTGTGTATGCATCTTCATTAATCATGAATGGTGATGGGACAAAGTGAATCCTCACTAAGTATGTAGAGTATGCAAAAGCAGTTGGAGTGATTTATACACCAGGAGGTTGTGTTGCCATTCAGAGGAACTTCGAAAGGCTGGAGAAATGCTCCAACAGGAATCTGGTGAAGATCAACCAAGGGGAATAGAAAAATGCTGATGGTTGAAGAGGAGTAACCCTAGGCACCAGTACATGCTGAGGGCCAGCCAACTGGGAGGCAACTTTGCAAAAAAGGACCTGGGGATCCTGGTGGATGCCAAGTTGGCCATGACCCAACCACGTATCCTTGCAGTGAAGTCAGCTAACAGCAGCCAGCAGGTTGAGGAAGGTTATCCTCTGTCTCTATTCAGCCCTGGTGACACACATCTGGGGTACTGTGTCCAGTTCTGGATTCCCCAGTACAAGAAAAGCACTTACAGGACTGAGTCTAGCAATGAGCTACAAAAGATGGTTGAGGTCTTGGAGCATCTGTTGTACAAGGAGTAGCTAAGAGCACTGGAACTGTTCAGCCTGGAGAAGATAAGACTTAGGTGATCTTGTCCATCTGTGTAAATATCTGATGGGAGGAAAGAAGATGGATCCAGACTCTTTTCAGTGGTGCCCAGTTAAAGGACAAGAGGCAAAAAGGGCACATTTTGAAATACAGGAAATTCCTTTTAAACACAAAAAAGACTCACTGCAAAGGTAATAAAGTAGGAAAGGTTGCCCAGAGAGGATGTAGAGGCCATCTATGGAGATATTCAAAACCCATCTGAACATGGATCTGAGCAGCCTGCTCTAGATGACCCTGCTCTTAGGCCCAGAGTTGGACTGGGTAATCTCCAGATGTCCTTACCAACCATTCTGTGGTTCTTTGAATTTCTGAACAACTTTAATTCTGCTTTAGTTTAGGTGGCACTAAATTGCCCATGTGTTATTTTGTCTAAATAATACTGCCTGTTTTGAAGTTCTGCAGCAGCTTGTGAAAATATGACTTGATATTGTATGCAGGTAGGTTGTATTTATCAGTTACACTTGACAATTTCATGTTCCACTTCTGCAGAGTGGTGGAAGGACTTTCTGTACTCTTCCAGTGTACGACGCACAGTGTGGTATGGAAACACAGTTAGCTTGGAACAAGAAGGTGCAACACAAACAAGCTAGGAAGAAAGTTGAAAATACAGATGGAGTCAACTGCAGAAGACAGAACAATAAATACGAGACAAGTTTCAACCATTTAAATAGGAGTAAGGGTAGTGTCAGAGGAATCTTAATGTATCTAATTGCCATCAATGCTCCCTTTGCTCCAGGTAATTTGCTGCTTTTCTCATTCTAATTCTCTTTTATTCACTGCTTTCACTGAATTTATGGGGAAATGGCACAATTTTTCAGTCAGTGTTAATTCTGTATGGGTGTTACTTTGCAATGCTTGGTATAGAGTTGTCAAAGACAAGAGTATTGAATATTGTTGAGCAAACTGACATTAGTTTTGTTTTGGCAGTAATACGAAATTGATAGACTATTGTATTCCCCAAGAACATATTATGACTAGGCCAATAATGTGCATACAGAAGTTTAAATATCAGCAAGTTGTAGGCTCTAATCCATGTGATGTGTTCTGTGCGCTGATTGTGTTTAAGTCTTGTAATTAATAAAGGAATAGATTTTCTATATGTGATTAATGGTTTTGCATGCCTCAGATTGTAGCTGCCCAAATTCAGAAAAAATAAACTAGGTTATCTATCTCTTCCTCTTCCAAAAGGTTATAGTAATTTATAACTACCTGGAAGTCCTGAGTTGGAACAGTCTTCCATAATACTAAGAACTTTAAGGTGTGAGTTATCTAAGTTGTTTTAGTAGCCATTAAATAGAAACAGATTAAGGATTGTGGGGAAAAAATTGTTAAAATGTAATTTAAAGAACATCCAGTTTGCATGATTAGCAAGAATAAATACATCATATTTTGTTATAATTATATATATATAGTTATAGTCTCAGTGAATATATCCCAAGTCCTAGGATGGAAATTGCCATTAGTGAACTTAATAGACTTCAGAGAACATTCTTGTGAAATTGCAGACTGTATGAAAAGTAATGTTTGTATTGTGTTACCTTGGAAGCATTGTAAACAAGACTGTTAAAGAGATTGTGTTGACACCCAAGTTAGAGGGTTTTTTGAGTATCCACATCCCCAGTGTGCCCTTCAGCATAGCTCAGCTTCTCAAGCTGGATTGTCTATGGTGAAAGCAACCACCTTCACCTCATTCCCAGCCTTTGTTGGCCTTGAGATTGAGTTACCAGAGATTGAAATTCAGAAAAGGTAGCCTGTGAAAATCATAGACAGCCTGATGTTAATAGGCCACTTCAAGATGATTTTTAAAAGAATACATCTAAAAAGAAAAATCACAGGCTTGAATTGCTAGCCAGATATGGCATTTTAAAGTTTGAAATGGGGGTTCTAATTAATCCCCAGATTAGCAGCAGCTTCATTACCGTCTTCTGGTTATTAGTTTCTGGGTTAATAGATGGCAGCGTAGCAAAACCATGGTATCACTTTTGGCACTAATTACCTAAACTTTCATAGAGGAGCAGAGTCAAATATTCATCTTCTAGGAGGGAGTTTGTATTTTCTTCACAATTGTACTACGGAGGAACTTTATTTTTATAAAAAAGGTAAAATTCTGTGTGACCATGGAAACTGAACTACCGTGAACATCAGGTTGATTTCCCCCTTTACATGATTTTTGGTAGAGAGGATGTGGGACCGTTGTGAAAAGCTCCGGATGCTGCACAAACTATCAAAATAAATTACACTCAAGTATATCAATATATCTGTTGTATAATAATAATAAAAAACATACATTTCCAGGGTTTTCTATCCATATATTTCACATATATGACTAACAGGTATTTCAGAAACATAAACTACTGTCTTTTTTGTGAAGTTGCAAACACAGGCAGGTGTTGACATGATTAATGGATTCCTGCCAGAATCTTCATGAGGAAGATCCTCCAGTAAACATATTTCCAGTGCATCAGGTTGTGGTTCTTCTGATAGTCCTCCTACATTTAACTGCATTATATGTGATTAAAGGCTTTACTTCTCTGTCTTCAGTAAACTTGCCTAATTCATCTTCACATATACTTACAGTTTAACTTGGGGGGAAAAAAAAGGGCTTCTGCCAGTGCAATTCAAGCAAATTCAAGACGGTTCTTCTTCAGCTGGAAGACTCCTGCAAAGCTGCATAGTTGGTCTTGTGAGGAGCACGTCTGAGGAAAAATGATAAGTATGCGGGAGATGGGAGAGAACTTCTTGCCAGCAAGCCTTGGGAGGACAATGGAGAAAGAGTCCTGACTACAGACAGCTTGAAGCTGTGCATGTGGTGGCCTGAGGCACAGCCATCAGAGAAGCAGCAAGAGGGTCAGGAAGCAGAGGGCAACAATGTGGGAAATAGAGGGGTAAGGATTGTAGGGAGAAGATGACAGAAGTTGGGCGAGGAGAGTAGTGCAGCAAGAGAAAGAGAGGCAAACTTATGTATTGCTCTGCAAAGTGCTCTGCTTTGCTTACCACACAGCACTTCAGAGGCTTACAAGGCTCCCCGGTCCTATCACCAGTGTTCCTCTACTGGCAAAAGGTTCTGTTGTGAACTTCACCTTGGGTTTTGAATGTGTTCATGCAAGGTATTTACATTTGGTCATGCCATGCAGAGGTTCACTAAATTCGAGTGTACTTTTTGAGACTCTTGGCATCATTATCTAATGTAGCCATGGGCAAGTCAGAGTTGAAATTGGGACCTTAGAGCCTTCTTATGCCTCTTTTGTTATTTTGTCATGTTGGTTGTTCTGCTTGTTTTTTTTTCTTTAAATAGCTCTTGTCCTCCTTTGTGGAGGCTGAAAGTACTGGTCCTTTAGAGGAATAATTTTTGAGATTGTGTCTCCTTGAGTTGGAAGTGAAATAAGCAGACATGTTCCACTTTCACCAAGTTCTTAATAGATGCATCAGTGCATGAATATTCTTGAGACAGTCTGTAATTAAAATCTTTGAGAAGCTTCTTTTTATCTATTCAGTAGTCAACTTGGAAATACTTTTCATTAGCCTGTTTCTCTTCTTAGCCATGATTCACCTGGATCCAGAACACTTTCTGACTTTTTTTCTTTCTGTGCTACAGTGGTGCATTTAGCGTCAGGTATCTGAGCTAAAATAAATCTGAAGTAGGATGTCATGTGCTGCCCAAGAGGTACTCTTTCATTTAATGCAGAAAAATAGTAAGAATGAGAATTTGGGCGTAGCTCTTTCATTTCAGTTGACAGGTAATACCCTCCCACTGAGACTGCACTTGCAGATGGTTGATTATATTGCTCTGGGTTGATGTAATTACCACCCTTACCTCAACTATCAGATTTCTGCACAGGGCTTCTTAAACTACAAATAAAAGCTTTCTTTCTGACTTAAAATTGCAGGATTTGAGCAAGCTTTTGCCATTTTGAGTTCATTCATCTTCAGTGGTGTTTGAAGGACCCTAAGGACATTGTAAGAGTACCAAGCTGTCAAGTAGATCCTGTGGTGAATACAAAGATAGTTCATCTTAGGCTTTAGAGAAATAGTATTAGAAGGCCAAATGTTTTTTGTGATTGCAGTATCTGGAAGGATACTTATCTTACAGTCAAACAAACTGTATGTTTCTGAGCTAGGTTTGCTTACTGACTCATTCTGTAATACTGGGCAAAGCAACTCATACCACATGAACAATCAAAACAAGTTCAGTATTTAGATACGAGAAAATTGTAGGTGTGGAACACCTCAGTATTATGATATTTGTATGAAAATGAATGTGATTTTAATCTCAGTTAGGGTGTTTCTGTATGCAAGTGTTTGCATTAATATAAACCAACACTGGCATTGCTGGGGGAGGCCAGAGACCCTCCTGTCCTGAGCATCCCTCTGACTAAACACTAAATGTGATGGAGTCTGGTGTGCTCCTGCTGCAAGAAGGGAGGTTGTAGGAGGTCCCTGGGGCTGTTGAGGCTGGGAGCTGTGCTGGCTCGTCCAAGGAGCTCTGCTCAAAGGTGGCTGAGAAGCTCACTTGTTGGAAGGATCAGGTGAGGCCAAGGTGTAGATAGCATGAGGTATCTGACCCTTGTATTGACATCATGTTACTGATCTGTAGTTACTGATCAGGTTGTGTTCATGGCCAAGTTCAGTTCATGTGATTGCTATTACACGTCCCCTTCGTGTTGCTCTTATTTAAATGTCATTCTAAATGTGATTGGAAGTACTATGAAAGTGTCATCAAATTTTGTGCTTATGCAATGAAGTCTTAATAAATATAGTCTTTAACATATGGTTATGGTGAACATCTCCTTATAGGAAGTTTCATAGAAATAGAATCACTATTAAAGCTTTTCAGCTTTTGTTGTCTTTTATCTAAAGATTTTGAACTTAGTGGAGCAAATGCATAATACTCCGTAGTAAATACACTGCATTTAGATACAGACGTGAGTCAGAGTAATGTATCTATTTCAAAGTGCTGGAAAATCAGCCAGAGACTAGCATAAACATGCAGATTCTTCTCAAAAAAAATCATGTGAATTTCACCTACTTGGTATTCTCTGTCTTACTCTGTGATGTGCCATTCCTATTTACTTGAAGATTTTATAACTTCATATATTAGCAAAACTCATGATTTAAATATATTTCTTAACATTACTTATTAATTTGTTTTTAAAAATAGGCTATTTTTAGTTGTGTTGAATGGTGGCCATGCTCAGCATGTTATATGGCAAAGATTTTAATTTGTCTCTACTATTAAGGAAAATATGGATACTAGTATAATTTGGATATAGCAAACTGCAGTATACCTTTGGGATAGACTGGTTTCCATGACAACATTTTCTTTTGTGTTTTTGAGTCTAAAAATGATAGGCAGAAGCTGTTTATTCGCCAGCGATTAGGTCAGTATTTGGTTTTGGTTAATAAAATAATGCAACAACATGTGAATGCTAAAATAAATGTTAACCCTTTCTGGCTGCAGTCACCTGGTACATCATTATTGTGAATATCTGAAGCAGAAATATTTTGATTTCTTAGAAATTTGGTTTGAGAGCATTTGAAAAAGTGACATTTTTTGAATTTCATAAAACCTCATGCTCAAACAAAATATTACGTCTTACTAGAATGCTCAGAATCTTTGTAATTTGTATTATGATTTCACAGAACCATAGGATGGTTTGGGTTGGAAGGGACCTTAAAGATATCTGGTTCCAACCCCCCTTGCCATGGGTGTCATAAAAAAAAGTCATACTGTGAAAAAAGCTTGAGTTCACCCAAAAAGTGTGTAGACTTGGTTTGTGTGAAGTGATGCCTTTCTTTTGAGCTTCTTTGAGAATCTTTCCTGTGCTGGAGAACCACAGTTGGTGTTCTAAGTTAACAGACACAACTGGTCTTTGAGGTTATGATTGACTTATGCATAACTTATATGTGATGAGAAATGTAGTGTCTCTGTGAGAAATTCTGTTGGTCAGAATCATCACCATAATAGTCTTTGCTTTTAGCCAATAGTACAGCCAAAACAGGGGAAATGCTTATCTTGCATCAGAAGGCTAAATCCCCCAAAACCTAAAGTTGTTAGCCTTACAGGCTCCATTTAATCTGGTTGCAGTAGGCAGGTAGGTTGAGAGTTCCCATTCTTAAGAGGAATTGATTAAGTATTGGCACTTCTTTTGCATTGACTATCATTTAGCCTGGAAACAAAGTGATAATCTATCTTTTCTTTCCTAGTTCTATGCTCCTCTAATCCATCTTTTCAATACAACAGCTAAGATCAAGGAGCTTTGGATACTTCAGGTGCCTGACAGCACAGTGTGAGCCTGGGCTTTTACTTTCAAAAATCCTAATGGCCCATATTTATATTTAATCTTTGCTCATCTGCTGAGACCTGGAATTGTTTACATATCCTTTCAAAGGGAGTTTACACAGATATTCTTAAAAAAAAAAGAAAGGTATCATGAGAAATTCTCCCAGATCCTCTCAAGTCCATTGAAATATTTCTCCCTGTGGATGTGAAATTCCCTTTGCTGTTAATGAGATGTCTGTACATATATAAAAAGATAAAGAAATTAAGAATTTTCATATATAGCTGTAAAATACATTAAATAACATGGTTCAAGTGACATCATTTGATGGGAGTAAACTAGTAATTTTATATATTGGTTTAGAGGTGGAAAGTTGCTTTGCTGTATTTCAGAAGAAGACTTCCATCTAATTTGGTTTTGTTACAGATCCATAATTGCTACAGCTGCAGAAAGTACAAGAATGACTCTGCAGAGTGTCATTGTACAGTATTCCTTCATGTAAAAAACAATTTTTGTTGGGTATTCCTTAGCATTATGAAGGCTCTTCAGATGTTATCACGGGTTGTGTGATTTCAGTTTCTTTTTTTTTTTTTTTAAATGTGATCATGGAAGATGTGAATTGCAGACATGCTTTTAATAATGCCTGTTAAGTGAAAAGTACCTTTTAGATATAATAGATTCTGTCATTGATTTTTGTACTTGTTCCCATCCAGCCATTAGCACAGCACCTAAGCTGTGAGTTGTTTATTATAGATAATGTTTTAGCATCAGATGAGGCCCTCGTTTTAGTTATTTATCATGGCGTCATATGCTTTCACATATTTCTGCAGGCTTCAAGGAATTAAGGTAGTAGGTGATAGCTCATTTTTAAAATAACCTAAAAATATTATAATGTTTTCTAATTCTGTTTTTAGGACTTGCTTTGCATAACTTCATATTCATACCTGTTCTGTTAGGAACTTAAACATGTCTTTAAATTAAGCTTCTAAATTAAGCTTAGTTATGAAGAAAAGACACTATTGATGATGTAATAATCTTGAACATGCTTATACTTTTCTTTGTCCTTTATATTTTGTACCTCCAGGGAGTTCTTCCTACCTTCCTCTCTTTGGAATTGCTTAAGAACTTTTAAGAATTTTCTATTTCATCTTACTTTCAAGCTTCTGTAAACTTCATACTTTCACAATACTTTTCTGGAAAATGTTTTTATTCGCTGTCTGGTTTCTCTCTTCAATGTATAGATCCTCATAACACATTATAACATTGTTGAACTGGAACTTTGCTTGGTAGGGATTCTTCTCTAAAAATTGATGGTTTAGGTGTTTGGGTTTTTTTGTTTTCAACTTGAGCTATTGTCTTTCCTTTAATGATTTTTTTGAAGTAATGCCAGAACAAGCACTAGCTGATAACTTGCATCCATAGCAATAGGCACACTTCATCAGTGGATAAAGTGTTTCTGGGATACATTTATTACTCCTTCAACTAAAGTGTCAGAAGTGGCAGACATGTTGGCTTAAACCAAGCTAGTTTTATATAATTAGCACTGGTCACTTATGAGTATATCAGTCTTATTAGAATTGCTGTCACTGAGATGAATTAATGCAGAGTATCTGCAGACAGTGAAAAATTAAGACTATGAGCTTGTATATTTTCTATAAATTTACTCAATCGTTTTTCCTTCTGTCTTGTAATAATACAGGTGTGGTGGCTCTACAGCCATGCACGTATCATATGTTGATATGCGTTGATGTATGCAAGGCTTCCAAAATGACAGGCTACTTGAAACACTTGCTATACTGCCTTCTTGCTTTGCTTTGAGCAAAAGGGTACAGAAAAAACCCCAAAATTCTGAAAGAGCCAGAACCTTCCTGGTCATTGAAATACTCAGCTTTTTGGCTTTTGATACATGGTCACCTTGGTATTCTTCAAAGTTTGAAGTGAGTGGAGTTGCAGTGAATTCCTTTGAAAAAAGAAATACTAAAATAACAGACTCTTTAGGAAGCAACATAAAAATAATCCTCTCAAACAAACAGCCTCAGCTTTGTTTTTGACCTTGAATTCAGACTTCTGAGCTGGACAACCAGCCCTGGAATGTCTTTATGAGACCAACAAGCATGCTTCCTACTCATGGATCAATTTGATATATTTCTCTTCAGAGTTTGATGAAAAATCATCTCTTTCCAAAACTCTTATGTGAATTAAGCTGATTACTCCAGGAAACTCTTTAAGTGCTGTTTCTTTTACTAGCATTAACCACATTTTTACTTTTCTCCATAAGATGACAGCCATTCATGTAGAATTGATTTTTTTTCAAGTGAGACCATGTGGTGAATTGGAGATACCTTTTGAAACTAGCAGAAGTCGTTGTACAGTGGCCAAATCATTTTAACGTGTGTCTATTGTAACTTGAATATTGAACACAAATTAATAGAAAGTCTTACAAAATGAGAAGAGTTAATATACATGGGCACAAATTGAAATACAGGAAATTCCATTTAGACTTCACAAAAAGCTGTTTTTCTGTGGCGGCCACCAGACACTAGAACAGCTTCCCCAGGGAGACTGTGGAGTCTCCATTCTTGGAGACACTCAAAACCTGGCTGGACGCAGTCCTGCTGTAGTCACTTCTGCTGTGAGTAAAGGGGTTGGACTAGACTCAGCAAGAACCCAGCTTCTTAACAGTGTCGTAGAGGTTCATGGGATTACAGTAGTCATTGTGCATAGGCCAGTTTTTTGCTAGTTTTCTCTGCCCTCTGTTTGGGGTAGTGACAATTGCCTTGAGATATTTTGCCCTGTGAATTATCTGCCTGTATGCATGTTTCATCCTAATCTGCTTTTATTGAAATCAGTAAAAATTAAGCTGACTGCCTCCACTAAAATAGGCTGAATAGCAACGTGTTCTTTTATTCTCCTGTGAGTCTCAGTTGCATTGCAGTTTAGCTGACTGCTTCTCCTGGTAGAAGAGAAAGGGTATCTCTTGTGGTGATCAACCAGAGCCAGGTTTTGGTAAAATCCTGCTTTGTCTTTCTATCTTTTCATTATAATCCTTCAAGTTTATCCCTTAATCCTCTCAAATGAGGCTACTTCCAAGTTCCTCGAACAAAAATCTGGAGAAGCCTCTGTGGGATGTGCAGTGTCTTTTAATGCTCACTAAGACCTTCATGTCCTCATTGATTCTGCAGAGAAAACCCTTAAGGGTTGATGGTGCTCAAAGCTAGGGATGGCCACAGGTGTCAGCCTGTCCAACTGAAGGTACCTTTTATGGTGTAAAGATACATGGTACAGCAATTTTATTCTTTCCACGAACAAAGACTTCAAGCAAATGTCTTTGAAACAAATAAGATCTTTAAAGCTCTCTTGAAACCCAGAAGCCTGTTGTGAAAGGAAATTTCTCTGAACTTGCTACGAAACCACCACAGGCAAGAACTACTGCTTAGGGGCCTGTGGAGGTCTGTCGTAGACAGATTAACATTTGTTAAAACTAGAAGAAAAGTTATACCAAGATAGGAACTTGCTGAACTGAAAATGTTTCTCAAAGGCAATGTAGAATCCTTCCTTGGACCTTTGTAATATTTCCTCTTAAGCTCTAATGTCATTTGCTAATGTCAGTGAAAGTAAATAACCTTGACTGAGGATTGTCTGCAAAGGACTTGCAACCTCAGTAACTAAGCGACTTGTAAGTGATAAGTTAAATAATTTTAGAGTAAGAAGTTCCTTTTCCAATATAACTTAATTGTGAATAAAATTGACTGAGAACCCATTAAGTGAGATTTAGCTGGTACAGACACAAATGCTGTGGATGGCCATAAGTGAATTATCTTCCCTTAAATACTGGGAAGGTTTTGACTTTCCAACTGACTCCATTCCTTAGGAAGAACTTTATCTTAAGGGCATATTTTCCCCTCCTTTGTTACCAGGCAGTACAAAGAGTCCAGCTGTACATATTTATATTTACATGGGAATACAGTGATTACAAGTCTTTCATTTTTCTCCCTGATGAATAAAAGAAATTTATTTCTGTCCGTGGTATAGGTATTTTTTCTGTTGTGTCTACCATTTTTTTGTAGTACATACAAGTGATGTCCCACCCTTAACGCTTCCTGCTGCTGAGGGAAGAGGAAGGAGTTGACAGTTTACACACAAGGCCTTCTCGGTCCCCAGAGAAGTTATATCCTGCTTGGTCTAGATTTTTTTTTTTCTGCAAGTACAGACTGCTGATTTATATTAAGATACTCTTCATTGTTATTACTACACCAAAGAAACCGTTATTTATTTAAATACATAATGGGTGTGCAAGATTGTAGCTGTTAGGAACCATATAATTACAAGGTGGCTTCTCAGGGAATCTTGGTTTACAGCTTTGGAAAATATATGTCAAGAAAGGCTTTAATTTGACTTTGATGATAGGTTTTTGTTGTTGGTTGGGGTTTTTTTAAAAATCTTGGATAGCCATTGTTATAATAGCCATTGCTATAAAGCTGCAATAGTCATTACTGTTATGTGCCACTGCTTCAGAGTATTGTAATGGATTTAACTTCGAAACAATCCTGTAAAACCAGCTTTATTAGTTTTAAATATTAGGATTTTCTGTTTCAGTTGTATTACTTAAAGTCTTAACTGCAGTAGTTAAGCTCAATTTGACTCAATTTTTCTGAACTGTGAGATACCTTAGTTGTAGAAATTCCATTCAAAAGGTTTTTGCTGCATCATATGAAGCTAAAGCAGTGATTTAGTGCTACCTAAATGCTCTGTTTACGCCTTATAAAACAGTTAAAGTGTTACGGAAGAGATGGGTCTCCCTCGAGATGAAGTACGAGGGCAAAGTAAGCATCATTTTAAATAAGGGTTAAAAATATTTTCTGAGCTTTGGTGAAATCATTGTGCAGTCTTTTCTGTCTTCTAAAGTAAAACCAGTACACTCAGAAATTCAGAAATCCAAAGCTGCCAGCTCTGGAGTTCAAAATATACAATGGGAATGAAACATTACTATCTTTAGGCTTGGTGTGGGAGGCATTCTTTGAATATTCGCATCTTAATTTCAAAGATGTTGAATACCTTAAAGATAAACAGATTTCGGTGCCCAGCACTTTGGAGAACTCCAGGTGAAAAGAAACTTGCTCTTCATATGGATATTAAGTGATAGTGTTGGTATGATAAGCCAAAAATGTCAAATCATACTGAATTCAAATGGATTTTGAAGCAGTTCTTATGTTTTTTTAGCATACTGGAGCAATTTTTTCAGCTAAAAGCATGACAGAGTACAAGAAATAAATGATAATATAAGGGTGTGAGAGCAATTGCTTCTTCATTACATCGTTATTAGGAAGTCCTTTCTTTCCAGGGAGGGGGGGAAAATCAGAATAAAGTTTTCCTGCTGTCTTTGGTCCTCATCTTTAAAATATTTGTATTTTTTTCCTTCTCTAGAGATGTGCAGCTTATGTTTGGAGCCCAGAGTTTATGTTTGCTCTCAATAGCAGAAAACTAAGTGCAGGGCATTTTGGACTGGGGTAGCAGACTCAGCATTACCTGCATGGAAGGTGGAGGGTTGTCCCCTGGAGAACACAGTAGGTTTTAAATGCCCATGCTGCTTAAAAACCTTTCTAATCTTGGGGTTCAGTCCTCTTTTCTGGCTTTACAACACTTTATCAGGAAAAAAAAAACAACCCAGAGAAATAGTATGGTTTAGTATGTTAATGTTTTAGTGTAATATTTGTTGGCTTTCAAGTGAAGGAAAAATGGTTGTTGAGTGGTGGGGGGGTTTGTGAGGTTTAGAATTTGTTTTGTTTAGCTACAGCTGATGAGAAGAATTGGGGGAAAACGTTCTGTGTATTTACAGTTTATGCTGATATTAGGACAATATGGTGGTATCAGAAACCACAGATGTAGAGGCTCTGTTGTGTAAGAAGCTGCAAACTGTTAGATGTTTGGCAGGTGATTAATGACAAGCTTTGTGAGGAGTGTGAAAAAAACCACTCAACCAGATATATTTGCGCACAAAGTAGGGTATATAGTGTTTTGAGTGTTACAGACATAAAAAACCCCAATCAATTTGAGGAAAAAACCCCACCGTGTATTTTTGGTTAATTTGGCATTGATTCCTTGCAGAGTTGTTCTGCTTTTCTGTGGAATTAAGAAGTGCTGAAATTTGGCCACTCACTAAGATTTAATTTCTGGAGGATAAGAGATGTGAAAGGTTTTATGCATGGTATGTACTTTTTATTTTTGTGGGAGTGATTTATTGATTGTGTCTGTCCACACTACAGTGTCTGAAGGCATTCTGGTCTTCAGTGCCCCAGCTTAAGTATGGTCACTGAACAAAACCTGGTTAAATCTGACTAGTAGGGTTGGCCTCGGTCCAGCTTGACCCCCTACTTCATGGAGGAATTCTCATCAATCATTTAAACTTGTTTTGTTGTTCAAAACACTGTTTAGGTATGTTCAGAATTGTTGTAGCCAAAGTCTGCTAGTTTTGTCTGGAAATAATAGCTGTACTTCTTGAATGGGTGAACAAACTGGAAAGGAAGATTTTCTCTTGTTTTGCCTTTTAAGTATTGTACATTAGCATCACTAATATAGTGCTTATCTGCAGTAAGTAGTAAGGAATTTAATCAATATGGTTTAAATGACATATTTTTGTTGTTTCAAACATGATGTAGGGACTTCTGTGATTTCTCTTTAAAAAATAAGATCCTGTAATTAAATCTTGAGACTCAACAGGCACTGTGTCATGTTGGCATATTGCCGTGTCTTAATTTCCTTGGAAGACGAAAAGCCAAGTGTCTCAACTACTGGTGTAATGTTAAGATCCCAGCGTGAGATACACTCTAAAATGTCTTAGTGTGATTGTGAAATGGCCCTATTTTATAATATAAGTACAATAAAATAATGTGTGTATTGTAACACTAGGAAAAGGATGTGTAAAATTGAAATTATGTAAGTTAAGCTCTTAATTATTTTGTTTTCTATATTTTAGGTGTAGTTTGAAATTAAAACTAACTAAATGGCATGTAAAATAATTCTGAGCCAGTGTTTAGATGAAGAAGATGTTACAGAATACAAATACTGGGAAAAGCTATGACAAGCAGTTGCTTTCTCCACATTAACTTTTTTTTTCCCTTTTGTTCTGATGAGAACTCTGTGCTGCTATGCATATGGCCTAGACAGTATACTAGTAGGGGCACACTTATTCCTTGTTTGGTTTTGCCAGTTAAGAGTTAAACTCAGAAATTTGATTAATTTTTTTAGCATCATTTTAAATCTCAGTGTCTAGACCAAATTAGAAAAGGTAAAAGGAGTAGTGGATAGAGGAATTGAAAGCAATGTAAAGAAGGTAACAGAATAAGCAATTTATTGAAGAAAAAAGAAGAAGAAATGAGGACAGAATAAGCAAAGGCAGAAAAAGTGGACTTTGCAGGTGCTGTCTTGAAAGTATTGGAGAGGAAGGAGGAGAAGGAGTGAGAAGCTGCTGTTGTACATGAGCCTTACCCAAGAGGTCATTGTAGATGAGATGAAATGCCGTATGGCACATGGGCATTTCTCCTGGAAACACACCCATAGCTTTCACAGGTGGTCATGCTGAGGTGGTCAGAAAAGCCCAACTCATGCTGAGTAGCTATAAACTGATGTGATTTATATGTTTGTGGTCGAACCGTTAATGAAAGGGTGCTCCTCTACAGGGAAGGTTTGCTCCTGTGAAGATTGTAAACAGGTGCAAAACTTCATTCTTTGGTATTTTATTCACTTCATATGGTACTTGCTTACATTTTTGCAGAATCACCTCTTAAATTACTTACAGTAACTTGATTTTCAAATACAAACAACATGCCAAGAATGAATTAAAGTAACTGCAGTCCAAAATACATGATGCAGATTAACCACATGGAGAACCTGATGATTTTGACTTAAGTCTCTTAATATAATTTCTCTAACATAGATCAACACAAAAATATTTACATTCTATTCACTGAAAAAGTTATTGCATTTTTTAAAGCTGAATAATGCTGAATGTTAATAACACGGCAGGGTCAGTCACTGAGCCTCCATAAATTTGGTGTTTGGTATTTTGTTTATCTTTCAGGCTTTGGATGTTTCCCAGATTGGGAAATCCCTCAGTCTAGAGAACATCCAAAATCCACAAAACAAACCAAACAATAGAAGCCCAGATTTGGCGTTTTATTAAGCAGCCCTAAATTCAAAACAATAAAGTGAACAGAGTTAAGTGGTAAGTAAGTGCATGGAAAACACTCCTTACAAGGAGTTGTTTTATCTCCTGGCATATTCTCGCAGAGGAAGTGATGAAAGCATCACTGCTTTTGAGTCATTTAAAAGCAGAATGGGCAAAACACTCTGTCACAGACGTTATAAAGCAGCATTCTGGTGGTGGTGTGTTAGAGTAGCTGACCTGGTATTCTTCTCCATCCAGAAACTGTATGTAGCTTTAATCATACAGCAGGCTCAGCTTCTGGTTACTTACATACCACCTTTCTTTATATTAATGTGCTTCTCCTTTATTCAGGAAGTGTCTAATGGCATTTGGGGGAGGGGAAACTCATTAGCTTCCTTCCTGAGTAATATAATTTTTATTTCCTGTTGTAACAGTGGCCTCAGCCAAAAGCAACAGCCTAAAAAGTGCAGGGGGGAGGGTTGCCTGTGCAAAACATTTTTGTCTCTGAAGTGAAATGTTCATTACAAGACAATTTTGAGAGCAACAAGCAGTTTTAAAGTACCCTTAGCAGGCGTATTTTGAACTTTCTGTCCTGCATTGCAATTTTCTTTTTCCTTAATTACGAAGATGGAGGTGACTCAGAACTGCACTAAATGGACCATTTACCTCTACCATCCCCACCATGAGTCCTGGACTGCCCTGTCTTCTTCCACTCTCCTCCTTTGACCTCTGAAGGCCACCCAAAATAAACCTCTTCCCTGGCTCCAGGTGCGGTCTCTGCAGCTGCTGGTGGGTGCAGGGAGCATCGCTGTCGGTTCCTCATGCCCAGGTTTGAGCAGCATCCATCGCAGCCAGAGGGGAGCTCTGCAGATACTGGTGAAGAGCACCCTAGAACTGGGGTGTTGAATATGCCCCAAGTCTTCCTGGAGGCACACACATCTTTCTCTTCATGTCCCAACTATGGCACAACTGAAATTTGAAAGCATGGAGCAGCCAATTCTTGCTTGCCTTGCGTAGTTTTGGCTTGGCACTATATTGTGGCAAAACCACTGTTTATTTTAAAACCTTTTTTTTTCCACAAAATAACCCATTCACTCAAAACTAGTATGCTTGACAAATATCATAGGAATAGGCACACTGGTAGAGTTGAGGGCTGTTGAGGATGAGAAGGATTTAACAATGGTTACCCACAGTCAAGTAATAAAATGTGATCTGTTTTTTTATGGTGCCCTACCAAGTGTGTGTATGTCATTGTCATGCTGAAGCTGCACACTGTTCTGTGCATAAAGGAGGATTTTTAAAAATAACTGGAATGCTGTATAAGTTCATTGCTGTGGCTGATAAAAATTGTGACAATGTTACATGAGCCTGAGAAGTTAAATTTTTTGCCCAAGCTTCATATTGTATATTTTTAATCCCAGATTTTTGTCATCTTTTCACACAATTGCTACTCTGTTATGGACTGCTTTTCACTTTGGAAGTTACAAGTTGTTTCAGTCTAGCTATAGCTGGGCATTCACTGACCTGAAACAGGTGCACTAAATGTGAGTCTTGCTGTGTGTGCGCTAATGCACAGTGTGCCACAAACACAAGTCTATACAGGAAAAACACCAAGCTGGGGCCACTAAGAGAAAAAATAAACTTTAGTTATCCTGCTATTCAAACTCTGCACCTTTCCCTTGGATTTCAAAGCTGGAGTGGTAACATTTTAATTAGACAGCAGATAAAACAAACATGAGTAGGAATTATATTCATGGCACTTGAAACTTTATTATCTAGTATCTCTTGAACCCGCTTTTTACTCAGTCATCAAAAGATACCCACATTGCTTTCTTTGTCCAGCTCATCTGTTCTGACAGTATTTGGTGTCCTTTAATATTTGTGATGTTGTCCTCATTCATACCTCAGTGCTGATATGAAGGGACTAACAGGACACCAGGGGTGAGAAAAAAACCCTGTAACAGAACATTATTTGTTACTTAAAAGCTGTGTGAAACATTTTTGGTACAATATGGGCAGTTTTGAGAAGGTGGTGGTCTTATTATCCATTTTAAAGAGGTAACAAATTGAGTGCTCATAAAGTAAGGAGAACAGCCTCTTTTATGTATGATTTTGGTTAGCAAAGTATCGATTTGTATAGTAAATACAAGGAGTAAGAAAACAGATTCTTTTCTAGAAAACAGACCCTGGAACGTGACTTTTCATGAGACGAAGGGACGGTGATGCGCTTCAGCATTGTGGAGCAGTACTTGCTAGGACAGTTAAATGTGGTAGCCATTCATTTCATGTGAACTTGGGGGCATGGAGGACATCAAGCATGCAGGTTGGCAAGTTTAAGCTTTGCTGAAGTAATTTGCAAAAGAACCAACATAACCAGCCCAGAAATCTGCGTCATTTTCCTTTCATCAACTCTTATTATGCTGAGGGTACTAGGGTAGATTAAGCAGTTAAATGAAGTACTTCTCAATTACCTACCGTTACCTGACTCAGTTTTGTCAGCTTTTGTACTAAACATGGGTATCCCTCCTGTGGGACCCTCTGCCTGCAGAAACCTGGTTATTTTTGCAACGTCCCTGGAGAACAAACAGCTTAGAGTTGTTTCCAGGGATTTGAAGAAATGCAAGTGAAGAAGAAGAAATGATGGGAGAGAACTTCACTGCTTTGAAGTTCTGTGCCTTCACTGGCACTTGGAGGAAATCCCAATAAATGCTGCAGTTCCCCCATTCTGTTAACAAAACACCCCATGGATGTAAGCCCCGTATCTGGCAGCTCAGCTGCTGTCTTTTATAAGTGGGTCTTATTTTGTCAGAACTTCTCCCATTTAAGGTTGAAGGAAGAATAATATCAGCTCTCCGCTGCTTACTGATGTGAATCTTATCAGCAGATAGCTAGAGCTGTATAATTTCCCATCAAAAGTCTGTATCTCCACTGCCAGCTTCCCCAACATAATATAGGCTGTTTACCTGAAAGTAGAGGGCATTGCTGGAGTGCTTGTTTTCTTCAGCTGTTTGTACCTTATATTATCCCCTAGTAGCACAGCACTTGGGACCAGCCAGGTCTCTAATTAACCAACCCAGCTGAGAAATTGCTGTGTTTTCTCTGTCAGAGAGGAGTCAGAGTGGAGAGGGAAGGCATCTCACACTGTCGTATTTTAAGTAGTTTAGGATCGGGAGCAGGCATCAGTTTTTAAAATTTTGTTTTCCCTGTTATTTTAGGATGAGGAGTAGGCTCCAATGTATCTTTAATTCTTACTTGCTTTTGTTACCAGCCTGTACGTTACATAGTTCTTAGCACTTGCGTGTTTTACCCTGAGCTTAAACTAACTTCTAACAGCATTGTGGACTGGGAGTTGTTAAGGTGACACATAGATATCTAGCAGCTCTCCTCCACTTTAATTTCCTTCAATAAACAGAGCTGAGCTGTATCTATCTGTTCTTTCCTTCCAGCAAACCTCTCTGTGTTAGCTGAGAGGAGGAAGCCTGTTTTTTATGTGTAGTGAAATATGGATTATTGCAACCAGCGAGCACTAAGATTTATCTCTAGTCTTTTAGGTCAGCTTGGACACTGTGCTGAAGCGAAGGTGACCGTGGCAGGTTTGCACTTGCAGACTTTGTTAGGGAGCTTGGGAAATCCTGCTTGCTTTTGGTTTGGACCAATGTTATGTGACCTGATTTATTTATATAAATAATGGTTTTTTATATCCGATTTACTTTATGAAGGTTCCTTCCCTGTAGAATGCACATCTTCAGCGAAGTTATATACCCATAATTCACATTTAAAGCCAATCTGTACCTGTATGCAATCCATGCATGTATAAATGTTTATTACAGGCAAGGTTGGATAGTACCATTTTTTATGACACGTGCCTGACTGGTTCCAGCTGCTTATAATTCTGCCGGTTTGTGGAGGGAATTTTTCATACCATATTCCTTGTTTTAGCTGATTTTTTTTTTTCATGAGGTGCAATGAAGAATTACATGGTGAAGCAGAAGTTTTGGCAATTGGCCTTAAATCAGCTGGATTTTGTCTCTTGTTCCCTGTATAATGTATATATTTAAAAATACACTGCAAATATTGGTGTTTTCCATCTGGGTGACCCAGCAGCCTGCAGGAGGACGGGAACAGCCCAGTGGGGTGACTGGTTGCATAAGTGAAGGGCGTGTGTGAATCAGGATCCCTCCAGGAAAGGAGGTGCCTGGACTTCACTCCCCACATCCAGGGCTTGCTGGCAGCATGGAGGAAGGGCCACGCCAGGTCTGCATGGGCACTACTTACAAACAACAATAATATAAGCCAAAGATTAAGTTTTTAAAGGTGTGTTTAAGAGCTCTAGGAGCTAGTTAACCCTGAAAGACTCAAGTTCTCATTATTGCCACTATGGATTTTCACACCATGGGGTGTAAAATAATTGACTCCCTGAGGAGAAGCAACCTGAGACAACCACTTGAGTTTTACCTGCTTTGCAGCATGACTTGGGGACCCAGCGTGTTTACTGGTGGCTGAAGCCAGGGCTTTTCCTGGCAAGGTTGTTTGTTCCCGGCTCAAGTCCTCAGCATGCTGTGGGGTGCGTGCCAAGCACAGAGTTTGTTTTCTTGTGTGAGGCACTGTATGAAATTACCAAAGAAAGGGGAGAGTTTAGGGGTTTTTTAACTTCAGTAACCGGTTTGTGTTTAACTTAAGGGACACTGCAGTTCTGCCTGGCCCCTTTGATGGGGCAGGAGAAGAAAAATGCTGTTTATTGGGGGGGTTTTTGTTTGGGTTGGGTTGGTTTGATTTGGTTTTTTGTTTGTTTGGGGTTTTGGGGTTTGGGGATTAGAGGGGAGGAGGAGTGTCCTGTTTGGCTTTTATTTACTCATATCCCAAATTTAAATAAAAGTCTCAGGCACATGTGTCATACCACCATTCCAGGTAGAAAGTGTGTGTGCTAAAATCAGAGTATTTCAGATACTGAAGCATTTAGAAGAACATCTAAAAAGCCTTATGCAGGCAGGTCATTGGATAACTAGACCCTCTGTCTCTGCTGTCCTTTGAGTATGGATGGATGCCTCTTTCTAGAATTCTGGTACCCCATGGGGTGTCAGGCTGGGCCTCTGTTACTGGGAGACTACCAAAGATAACTACTTTATAGCAGTTAGTTACCAGCATGAAAAGGTTAAGTCTTTATAAGCACAGGACTTAATTCTGTTTTAGCACTTAGAGGTGTTAACTCTGTGCTCAACAAGTTACATTTATCTAAAGATAGATATTCATGCAACATGAGAAAAAATGAGATACTTTACAGGCTAGCTTTCCATGAGCTTTAATTTTGCTGTATTTTTCTCCAAATTGGCAATATTTTTCTCAAACTTGATTATTAAAAATTGAGCATTCTAGCTGTTCTTGAAAACTCAAGTTGCAGGCATGTCTGAAAGGTCCTATCTAGTAGACCATATTTTGTTATAAATTCTGTGCACCATACATTGCATGCAATTCTTCAGTTAAACTAAAAATACCTGAATACATAAGAGAGTTTTCACAATGGTGAACCTCAATCTTGGTAGGTCTGGTCTCCCTGCACATCCTTTGTAGATGATGGGAAGAGGTACACTCCTCCAGAGGCTGTCTCTGAGTAGCTTGCTTTTTGTTGTGGCTGTAGAGGGAGCCTGAGGAGATAAGCCTCACTGGGCTAGTTAGTCTTGCATGGCAGGGGATTATGCCTAAAGGCTTTTTTGGTGTTATATGGAAATTGAGGTATTCCAGCATGTATCTTTAATTTTCAGATGCTTGTTATTTTTCTGAAGATGTTGGTCTTGTGATGACATTTCTGCTTATGGAATCAACTTCAGGACATTATGGAACAGCTTCACTCTTAAGACAAACAGAAACATCTCTTAGAAGAATAATAATATGGTGATGCAGTTTTTTAATTGCACTCCCTAAGTGTCTTAAAATGAACAGATACTTGTTACAGAATTAAGCATTTATTTTTCAGCACCCTTATATACAAGAAATACCACTGATTGTAAAGTCACGAAATTCAGGCTAGAGACTCTAAAGAAAAATATGTATTGTGTTAGGTACCACTAACTTAATCAACAGTGAAGCTCATGTTAAAATAGTCCAAGTGGCTGCTTCAGTGTGTTTTGTCTATGGAATGTACTGCCAATATTACCATATTGTGAAGTCACATATTTTCATGTTTTAGAACACAGTAATAATATGTAGAGCACAGCCTTGAAAAAAACAAAGATATATCTATTGTTAGTATTTTAGTAATGGTTATTAAAGAGGAATTTCCTGACACGAAGGTCCAGGCAAGAACACCCAAATGTACTATCTTGAGCAGAGGGGCAGTTTCATCATGAGGCAAATTCAGCTGTTCAGCTCCTTCTGAAATAAAATTTTTTTTTTTGTGTGTGTATGCTTCCTTTTCCAGCCAACTATGTATGGAGACAAAGCCCTAGTTGGATAGAGAGGGAATTGCAGAGGTTTTTGGGGTTGGGGTTTTTTTTATTGTTTGGTTGTTTTTATTTTCTGAGGGTATATTGCCAAGATTGCTGAATCACCCCGAGGTGACCTAAGGATAACCCCAAACTGGTATACATTGCATTTCATAATCAAAATTTGGTCTTTCCACTCACAGCATGTTTGTTCATTTGTGTTTCATAACTTGGAAAGGACAGAGAGACACAGAGAAACTTTAATCTTACTGTTATTAATCACTCTATTCTTAAAATATGAGAACACTTGACTGTTGTGTGGAGTGCAGTGGCATGAGAACTTGAACACAATACTATGACAATCTTGGAATCTTTGGAAAACAAAATGGGTTTAACAATTAGATTAAATGATTAAAAGACACTGTGCCAACCAGCTTAATTACTAGAGAAAGTTGGGGGATGAGGTGGTTTCGTCATACAAGCCTAACTAACATAATTTTACCAAATGAGAACTTTCTATAGAGCATCAGTAGGAGAAAATGGAGCATGTTGGGAGCAGGAAGGAAAAATTAGCAGTGATCAGCCCACTTTGTGCAGTGTATCTTGGCTTAAGCACAGTGATCCTCTCAGTATTACTCGAATTACTCATAGGCAGACTAAGCACTGTATGTCTGAAAATTAGCTTTAGGTACCCTCTTTGGCCTGATCAGAAAGGATGCTATATGATTGATCACCATTTGAAATTATTTGGAATAATGATTCCAGAAGTTAGCCATATTTGATTGTGTATTTTAAAAATCTGCAGCAATGTTTCTCTTCATTTTTGCAGTCCTATTTTCATGATCCCAAGAGCTGTTGACAAAATACTGAGAAAATACAATAGATGCAGTACTGTATTTTAACAATTTTAAATGTAAAAGCAATACTTAGATCTGATAAAACAGATCAAGTCTGATACACATAACATGTCACGGTCCTGTAAGGTAAACAATTTGATCTGTTACCTGCTGACTCCTTTTTAGGAGAAGCATTTTTGCACATCTTCATGGAAATTCCTCACGATGAGGAAGACAGAGAGTTAAACCTATGGTCGGCAGTGTCAGTTATTCAACAAAGTTGTGATCTGGAGGTACAGCTTGGAAAAAATAGTGCATTGAGTATTTTGTGGTTGTTAAGCCAGCAGACTGAAGCAGTCTTGGTCTCCAGGGAATCTGGAGGAGGGGTGTAAGTGTCGCTTCTGGAAAGAAGTCATTTCATTGAAATATCACTGCAACTCGTCTCCAAGCTGCAACAACAGTGTTTTGTGTCCTCAAGTGCCTTTGACTTGTCAGCAGCCTGGTTATTACTGATGAATCCGATAATACTGTTGCATTTTATCAGAAGTGTAACACAAATCAGCTGGATAGCCTTTGGTGTTTTGATTTTGTGCATTGGTATATGTTACTAAATAACACAGGGCTTGGTATTAAGCTGAAATGAATCCCTTTACTTTTCTAGAAAATTGTCTGAAAATGTTATTTGAAATACTATTTTTTACATCTTGATAAAGAAAAAGGAACAGCCAAATATTCAACTTCTAAGTATATTTCTGTTCAGTTTTGAATAAGAATGGTCAGAAATTTGATACAAATTATTTTTTCACTTTTTTTTTCTAAAGTGAATGTTCTGTTGGTACCTATTTGTAGTAGTGATTTTAGTAACTTCCAGTGAATATAAAAAGAACTTTTCTTTGCAACCATACTTCAGAGAAGTCTTTGTCTGGAAACTGTGTTCTAAATAATCCAAGAAGCAGCTAAGAGACAGGACTGAGATGCTGTCTTTTGACAAGAGTTTTAAATCCTTTTATTCATTGATGACAAGGCTTTCCTTGAAAATAATTTCTGTTACCATAACAGTGTACCTCCAACCTAATACCTGGTGTTCATTTCTGTAATCGAATTTTGCTGTCTCAGCTAAGTAGAACGAAAAGCCCAGGCTGGGCACTGGGATACAGTAGAACAAGCTGTAATCCTACTTTGGATATGGGGAAGCTTTGCTTACAGTGGGGTGGTTTGGGGGTAGGATTATGTCTTGGGAAGAGAAGAATGTATGGAGTTTCAGAGTGTACCATCCTCATCAACAAATCTGCACTAACAGATGAACAGGTCTGCTAATGCAAACTGAGGAAGCCCATTTTTTTTTCCCTAAAAAAGATTAAAGGTGTTTTTTTTAATTTTTTGATAAGAGATGTATAGCTTGGCTATTAATAGACTTAATAGTATATGACATTATATATTTTTATCAATCATAATAATGTGCAAGATGTAGTGAATGGAAATACAGTGCCAGAGTCCAGATCAAACTGTTAAGGAGCTGCAATTTGAAGAAAATTGAGATGTTATAAGATGTTATGATCTTCTACAGTTACACTTCTCAAACTACTACTGCCACATGAATGCCTTCCTATTACAGAACAGAAATTTAAAACATTTTAAACAAATATTTATCAATGGAACTACACCAAGAATTAATTAGGTCTTGTGATCCAGATGTTTCAAATGTCTGACTTCTATCATTGTGATGAATCTGTCTTTCTGGGCAATATTTTCAATTCATTTTAAGCAAGCCATGGCTGCTCAGTGTAGGGGTTGTGGTTCTTTCATGTACAGCTGAGCACTCCAGGGCTCTGTAAAAGGAGTAACAGCTTGCTTAAATTTTTAACTTTATTTTTTTGTTTAGGATGGTGACTAGTTTTATGTTCCATCTTGGATAAAATGAGTTTTCTAGTGGTTAATCATTGTATTTCCTCTTAACATTTCTCTCTGATTGGTGGTAGGTGAAAAAAACAGTGAAGCACTACTATAGTAAATAGCTGCTGGCTTAGAAATACTCGAGAAGTTACAAGTTGAAGTGTTTACAAATGGCAATTTGCTGATCTTGTTACAATATTGGCTAGGGTATGTCTGGCACTTTGAAGCTATCAATGACCAGAAATTACTCTTGTGGTAAACGTGATTGGAAATAGTAATCATCCATCATTTGTCTTTCCAGATGGAAAAAACCAAATCAAACCAAACCAAACCAAACCCACCACCACCAAACTATCAACAAAACTACCACCAAACCTAATATATATTACCTAATTCCTGTAATTTCCTAAATTCGTGAACTTGAAAAAGTAGTAGTAAATATTTATCCTTTGCCCTAGGAATAAAAGAGAAACAGTAACTCTTTACATGTTCTCCTAAAGAAGACAACATAGTTTAATCAGAAATAGTAAAGTGTGATAAAACATAATATACAATTTTGCATGTCTGTGTCTTGTTCATTTAGTTTCTTGCTTGTTTGCAGTAAGGTGAAGAAGGAGTGAAATACTGTGAAATAGAAGGTATTCTTTAAGATAATAACTATTAAGTTGGTAGTAAGTAATTAGGTTTTCGTGCATTATACATATCCATGCCTTTATGGGAGAGCAACTAGAATGCTGTGCTTAATGTAACAAAATTTCAGGAAAAAGCAGAGTATGAGAAAGTGACAAAAATAGACAGTTGGCTTTTGGATTATTTTTCTCTTAGTATTGTGCATTTGGTGCATCAGGGACTGGTCACAGCTAAACATGATGGCCCCAATGTCATCTGTTCCTGTTTATTTACAGTTCTCTTAATTGGCATCCCTGAATGTGATGAATTAAGCAATACTGATTTGGAAAGACATTTGACTTTCATATGAACTTACTTGTACATTCATCTCGGAGCTATCAACTGACTAGCAGAGTCTTATTTATGCTTAGCATCAGTGTGAGTTTTCAGCATGGGTTTCAAGGAGATATCTACCAAAAATTAAACATTTCTGCTTTTCCTGCCAACAGTGTGCTGCTATCATCAGTTTCTCAGACTTGGTACCAATGGCAGTTGTAGTCTCCCTGGTCTGTCCTTCACATCCATCCTTACACATTCGTTGTGCAGTTTGTTTAAATCACCTGTGCAATAATGTCGTATGAACATGCACAAAACTGATGAACATTTCTGATCTTGGCTTGATTCAGCTGATTATATTAATATCCTCCATGACAGAATATTTTTGTCTGGTTACTGCATATTTTGGTTGAATATGAATATATGAAAACATTATATTAATGATTATACCATAATTTTAATAATACATCTAAATTCATTTAGTTTAGAAAGCTCAGTGATTTTAAAGTAAAATAATAATTGATTTATTTATTACAGGACCAAAATGATCCCTAACACCATCTTATGTGCCAGTTGTGTCTGTATTTCAGTACTTGAGCTTGAGGAGTGAATATATCTTACTCATGTTAACGTTTAGATGAAATGTAAAATGATTCTGCATATATAATACAGCTAGATCTCAGAATTGCTCTGTAGTAGATTTCTTACAAAAATACCACTCTTGATGAAAAACCTGTATTTCAGAGAAACTGATTTAAATGTTACTATTTCTGAAGATCTTGGCAAAGTTCTCATGACCTAACTACTCTCTGAAGCAGGATGCAGAGAGAGGAGAGAAAGATAAAGAATGTCTGGCATTGCTTGCAATAGTTCAGAGAATGTTAGCAGTTTTGGCTGATTATCACTCAGAATCAGATACAAAATTTTTTAGCAATCAAAAGCAAAACTTTCAGTTGTATCATTAAAGTAATTGGATTTTCAGCAAAAGATGTGTGAAAAGTAGGAGTTCCCGCACTGTAGAGTACTTTCAGAAAGTGCTGCTTAGGCTTTGGACTTCTGAGATCTGGCATAAACACGAAGTTTCTTGGGTATTTTAGGTTGGTTTGGCTTTTCTTGATCTTGAACCTAGAAAAATGGTGCACACAACATGCAGTTGCAATAATTTGCAGCCAGTTCTGCAATAGGATCTTTCTGCTTGTAGGACTCATGAAGACAGGTTGGAAGTTTATTCTGCCAGACGATTGCTCTCAGACTCATTTAGGATACAAACTTTCACCAGCATGAAAATTTTTGAATAGTCATACTGGTGCTGTTAATTCCCTTTCATGTATTCACCCCGGGCTGCCTTTACTGCTATGTTCATGGTGCATCACCCTCACCATGCATCAAGCTGTGATGATAGCCATTCACACACCAGAAATGTGTGAATCTTCTTCCTAGGTAGGCATTGCAGTGCCTCTCCAGATAACATCAAGTAGACTTCAGAAAAATTAGAAATCTCCTTTTTGTGGAAAAATTGAGTAACATGATAAACTTCTTACATTGGATAAAAATAAGGATGTCTTGCTCTAAGCAAAATATCAGAAATTAAATGCCCAGATTAATGAATGAACCAGATGAGGATTTTTATAGATAAAGTCAAGTCCTTTCTTTGTAAAATTCTTTGATTGCAGATGGAATTCTTCTGTGAGCTTCCATCATAAACCACTTCTTGTGACAGCCTCAAAAAATAACCTAAGTGTTGCAGACCTCTCTGGATTTTTATATGTCAGATACTGTACTAATGGAATAACTAACCTACCATGGCTGGTTTTAAATTTTTTTAATATAATCATCTACTTCCATATTGTTAAGAGTAGCTTGAGTAGAGCAAAGAATGACCACAATAAGTTTCATTCACATACACCATTTTAATTAATAATTATAAAGAGATACCATGAATTCAGTATTTTAGCTATAAAAGCAAATACAGTTTTCCATTTTTAAGGAGGTGAGATACTGTACAAAAAAGATCAGACCATTTAAATTTTCCTACTTCATCTTTTTATGAAAAGCAGGGAAAGCAAATTGCAAATATTTAAAATGTCAAACTAATGGAAATATAAATGATGAACAACTTGTAATGCATGCAAAAAGAAGTCATGGTTCGCTGTGGGACTGTGAAAAAAGAACTGAATAATTCATCAGGATAGAATAAATAAGAATATTTCAATGCAGCAGTTGCAGGTTTGTTTATTGATTTACCTGATATAAGTTCTTAAAACATTCATTGGATAGTGCAAACTAGAAAATGTAATATACCTAAAACACCGAAAATGTTTTATTTCAGGTTTTGGGACTTCATTGCCCATCAGGGAAGAAAATCCCAAACAAGCAAACATGAAAACAGAAAAAAACCCAACCACCCCATTATATTACATAACGAAAGATAGAAATTACAGTTTCTGTAACACCTGAGACAGGACTATTGCAGAATGCCTACAACTATAAAATTCTTACAATTATTAAGTGGTACTCCAAGCGTCTGTAAAACTGACCTACTATTATGGCCAATCAAACCTTGCATCGCTCTGTGCTCCTTCCCTCTCAGAAATACAGAGGAGAGATGGTTTTGTACAAGTGCGTGGTGTAATCAAGTCTCAAATAATTAGGCCAATTAAAATCAACACATTGAATACCTCTCTGAAATGTCATGGTCCACAATCAAAAAATGGCCAACTTTAGTAAATTAGTTTAATTTTGCGTAACTAGCATGAAACAAAGAGCTAGTTCCCTTCTAGTTGATTCCTTCTCTGGAAGCCACAATAACGAAGATTGAGTAAATCAGTTGGAATCACTTGTTGTGTAATCTCCTCCACAAGACCTTGCTTTTCTTCCTCCTTCATCATCACAAATAATTCTTCTAATATCCATCTGAAAGCACAGCTAAGTTCTTTTGGCCACTCTCAGGGAAACTCTCCAGAATGGGACTTTAGTCCTCAAGCAGAAGGCTTTCTGAGGAGACTGCAGAAGCTATCCCAGTCTCATGTGTTGGCTTCATCCAGGTCCTATGTACAAATTTTCTTCATGGCCAAAGTTGCACGAGGCTTGCTTCTCCTGAGGAGGCCATAGCCCCTTCACAGGCATCAGCAGCACCTAAGTAATGTGTTTTCTTACGTGTGTGAGGTAGACTTACCATCATTCATTGCTATGTCTGGAGCTCAGTGGACAAAGAATGGCCCTGTGGGCATTTTACTAGTCCTGGAGAGTTGTGTGCTGATCTCTGAGGTGCACCAAGGAATGAAGCTGGATTCCTCTGGTACTGGTGTTAAGTCATCCTCAGAAACAGGAAAAAAAAAAATCCAACATTTTTTTCAAAAAAAGCCACTATTGCGACAATTATGAAAATGTTATCTTTAGTGAAAACATTGTCTTTAGGTATATTTCTTATAAAGCCATTTTAGGTTTAATGACTAACATAAATCTTAACATGTATCATTTTAATCTTTTTCTCACCCTGTTTTGGAATAATCAAATAATCTTTCTCTCTTTTTTTTTTTTCTTTTTTTTTAAGTTAAGTATGTATTACCATTTTTCTTTTTTTAAGTGATTTTCAAAGTGTAGGAAATGGCATGAACTCAGCAGGGGCAGATCCCTGTATCCCTATAGGAGCACTGAATTCTGAGAAGTCATTCCCTGTTGCAGTCATCCTTTTGTAACATGGGGGCTCTGGCAGAGGCCACAGTTGAGGAGGACATCAAAGCCCCATCAAGTGCATTAAGTCACCCTGATGTGCATTCATGCCTGGTATCATGTAGTTTAAATAATGTGAGCAGGAATGAGGGGACCTGGGATGGCAGGCTTCTGAAAACTGGTTGTGTATCAGAGGAGGTGCTGCTTAGCCCTTTTTCTGAGATCTCACGACTTCACAGTATTTTGCCTGTCTGACTTCATACTGAGCTGTGTTTGCCCAGTGATGTATTATAGCCTCTTCAAATGCTTCATGCTGCAGCATCGGCTCCTTTGGACATATTACAGCACATATTATATGGCTGGTAAAGATGGACACAGCTAAGGTAGCATAGGGGCAATCAGGAATTAGTATGCAAGGAGGGATGAAATTGTAATAAGGTTCCTTATTACTAGTGCCCCTTAATGGGCTACTCCTTCTTAGTCAGAGATTGCAGTGCAGGCTATTTTGGACATTTTAAGATGCTCAGGCTTTTAACATCATTGATTTTCTCCATCAGTGATGCTACTGTTGTCATTCTTCATCTAGTAAACCTGTACATATGAAAGTAAGATCCAACATACCCCATTCTGCACCTATTCCTGATTTTACTTGACATTGTTACCCAATGTTCAGTTCATTTTTTTGCTTTAAAAAAACCCAGAAAATTTTCTCTTCTGATTTCCTTTGGAAATGTAGATAATCTGAAAGTAATCAGTGGACATTCACAGAAACCGTGTAAAATAAAGTAACAAAATTATTTTCTTCTTCAAGAGAGTATTTCTGTGCATTCACTTGCTTATTTCCTCATCTGTCTGGGAGGCCAAGAGACTATGACAGACCTGAGAGAAGTTCCTGAGACCTTCCAGGGAGTTGCATGATTTGGGTGCATCTAAGCAGCATTATACCTCAGTCTCATGAACTTCAGGCAGTTCCCAAAGAATGGCAGCAGCTACCAGAGAATCAACTTTATTTACCACAGCTGTATAAGCTGGCTTGGTTGGTTTATGGTAGCCTCTCATGAGAAGGTACTATGATTCAGAAGTGCTTGATAAGTCCAACTCACCTGATTGGCTTTTGTATCAATTGCAATTATGCAGTATTTTAACACTGATCCTACAGATATGCATAAGTAAGACCCTTTATTACAGGGTTTTCTAGTGAATCAGAGTCTTTCACTCAGTTCTGAAGCCAGCACTTTCTGCAGTCTTTGTATTTTAATGATATGTTCTAGACTTTTGTTTGGAAAGAACATGCAGCTTAGATGCTAAATATGCTACTGCTAGTTGCTCAGAAATTTGATTCTAAAGCACAGCTTAAACCATTGAAAAATCAGTGGTAATTAACTGAGTATTTCCTTTCTGCTTGGTTTAAAAAGGTCAGCCCTTCTTTGTGCCAGTTTTCAAATCTTTCCAGCAGTATTCTTTAATTTCCTAGACAGTGTGCCAAACACCTGGAAATACAGTTTCCAGATCTACATCTTTTGGATGTCAAGTGTGAGCATACAATAGAGTGATAAGTTAATAAACATAAGCCATTCATTCATATTCTGTAGGGCAGATATTGGCAGGTCATTAGAAAGCTACAAGAGGCGCTCAATGCATTGTGTGTTGCCTGAGTACTTTCACAGAAGATTGTTGAGCCTTTATAGGTGATTCAGCCTTATGCCTTACAGAAACATATTGCAGGAAGGAAGAAAGACTGCTAAGAAATTAAAAGTAATTGAGGTTCCAATACATGACAACAATAACAGTTTGGCTTCCCTTTTTGTGACGATCTTCTGCTTGTAAATTGCCAGAAGCAGTATTTTTTACTTGCTTATTCCAACTGAAGGATTTGCAAAGGTAACTAATCTCATCCTCTGATTCACTTGTTAGAAATCCCTTTTTTCTTTTCCCTTCCAAAAATGTAACCTGAATTGTTCTAATTTGTCATGATGGTTATTTTGGGGGTTGGTAAAATCATAAGCATTACCAGCAGAACCATGAGCATCCCTTCTTGTAGTTTGTAACAGAATCCTCTTTTGAAGCTCGATGTAGTTCTGGAAGAATATTACATACAGTCTGCTGAAATTACCTTTAAAGTGCTTGGAAATGGCTGATAAAATGCATAAATTACTTTTTTTTTTAATGCTATATGTATATCCTTGTGCATGTGTGAGGATGTTTATACACACAATTCAATGAAAAGTTTACAAGTTACGTTCACATTTGTATATATAGATGCAGTCAGATGCAATATTTTTTAGATCTAGTCAAGATTGATCTAATTGACACATATTTGTATTTCCATGTAAGCTCTAGCATCCTTCTCCTCAACATACATTTGTTATTTTAACAAATCATTATACTTGTATAAACAAAGACTAAACACTGTACAATTTTAATTTACCTTGGGATGAAACAATGACTTTATGACATATCCAGAGAATTGCTTTCTGCATTTTGGTCAGGCTTTGGGGGCTTTTTGGTTTGGGGTTTTTTTGGGGGAGTTTAATGCCTACCATGCAATGACAAAGGTTTATTCTCCCTTTGTTCTTTTCAGAGTGCTGCAGCAGCTCCCAGTCCAGTGCTAGGAAACATTCCCCCAGGAGATGGCATGCCAGTAGGTCCTGTACCACCGGGGTTTTTTCAGGTATTCAGAAAAATTACACTTACAGGAATTTTAGGATAGAAAATCCTCCGTAATATTGTTTACAAGTCTATAGAAAAGGTCTTGTTCTAAATTATGTTTTACTATATGGTGCAATACTTGAGAGTTTATTTTCTAACAAAAGTGAATAGATGGAAAGGAAGGGCTATCTCTGACTGACGAGTATTTAATTTATGAAATAGTACAGCACAACTCATTTCAAAATTTTAAGGATAAGAAATGGTGCCAGTTTATGAGTGGAGACTGAAAATGCTTGAATATAATTTTAAAATAATTTCTTATGATAATGCACATACATTGAATTGAACTTTGAAGTCAGAACATTGTTGGTTGTGTTCAGCTTTGTGGTAAAGCCACAGGCCAGATTTTTAAGATGTTCAGTTTTCAGTGAGAATTAGACCTAGGCAATTAAGAATATCCCACTGAGCATCTCCTTGCACATTGAAGATCTCAGACGTAATGCCTAAGAAAGCAAGCCAAGGATTTAGGTTGTGTGTTGCTTGTATTAATTTTCATCATAAATGAAACTAAATTGTTTCATTTGTGAACATTCGTTTCCCGTGTGTTCCCCAGGGATCACTTTTGGGGCCAGTCTGTTTAACATCTTTATCAATGATCTGGATGAGGGGACTGAGTGCACCCTCAGTAAGTTTGCAGATGACACCAAACTGGGTGGAAGTGTTGATCTGTTTGAGGGTAGGGAGGCTCTTCAGAGGGATCTGGACAGGCTGGAGCAATGGCCCTAGACCAATTTTATGAGTTTCAGTAAGGCCAAGTGCCAGGTTCTGCACTTGGGCCACAGCAACCCCTGGCAACACTACAGGCTTAGGGAGGAGTGGCTGGCAAGCTTCTGAGTAGAAAGGAACCTGGGGCTGTTGATTGGCAGCTGGCTGAACATGAGCCAGCAGTGTGCCCAGGTGGCCAAGAAAGCCATCAGCATCCTGGCTTGTATCAAAAATAGTATGGCCAGCAGGAATAGAGAAATGATCATGCCACTGTACTTGACTCTGGTGAAGCCACACCTTGAGTACTGTGTCCAGTTTTGGGTGCTGCAGTGTGAGAAAGACATTGAGGTTACTGGAGTGTGTCCAAAGGAGGGCAACGAAGCTGGTGAAGGGTCTAGAGTATGTCTTATGAGAAGCAGCTGAGGGAACTGGGGTTGTTTACCCTGGAGAAAAGGAAGCTGAGGGGACACCTTCTCACTCTTTACAACTACCTGAAAGGAGGTTGGAGCCAGTTGGGGGTCTGTTGTTCAACCAAATAACAAGTAATAGAATGAGAGGAAATGGCCTCAAGTTGCGCCAAGGGAAGTTTAGGTTGGATGTTAGGAAGAATTTCTTCACTGAAAGGGTTTTCAGGCATTGGAATGGGTTACCCATGGGCAGTGGTGGAGTTCCCATCCCTGGAGGTATTTAAGAGTCCTGTAGATGTAGTGCTTAGGGATGTTTAGTGGAGGGCTTGTTCAGTGTTAGGTTAGTGATTGGACTTGATGATCTTAAAGGTCCTTTCCAATCTAGGCAATTTTGAGTGATCTTGTAAATACCCAGTTAGCACTTTGGAAATTGACAGTATGATGGAAAAAATGGCAGCTTTTCATAGAATCATAGAGTCATTATAGTTTGAAAGGATCTCTAGGATCATCAAGGCCAACAGTTGTAACCAAAATTGGACTGCTCCTGTCAGCAAGCTTGCATCTCTTCTGAACCAAAGCTCAGTTGTTTTTCTCTACACTGGCAAGCTGTGGCTGTGCAGCAGGAGCAAAAAGTAACATCATCTCTAGCATTGAAACAGGTCTTTAGGAAGAACAGAGATTTCTACTTCACATAGTTTATCTTACGATGTGAATGAAACAATCCAGATTTCCAGGACAATGATGTGGGGAGAACATCCTGATAGGATGTTCCATAAAAACCAAGTGCTGAAATCCAGGTTGAGACCAGTGTCCTTTTACCTTCTTCACTGAGATACATAGGCAAAAGGAGCATATTTCATTTGTAAAAAACCAGAAAGTGTTTTATTTATTTTTTTTTATCCAAATGGTGATTGTAGAAAAATGGCAGGATATCAGCAGACTGTATTTACACTGTATGTAAGTGACAGCGTTATTTGTATGCTTGTCCTTTCCTCATAGTCAGAGAGGGAAAAACTGCTATCTGCAGTATTGATACCCACATAAAGAAACCCTCAACCTGGCATGAGCATGTTGTTTCCTTCATAAACTGAAAAACTGAGGCGTGATTTTTGATACATGAATGAAAAGATATGTGCAAGTGAAGCAGAAAATATCTTACTGTTGCCAGTCACAAAATCCTCAGGAGTTGGCAGAACTGATTATTTTATTTAACAATTTATTTAACAATTATTTTATTTCTGCTTTTACTATTTTGAACAGCTGGCTAGGTAGATTTTTTTTAAACACAATTTTATCTTCATTTTTGTGTGGCATAAATATTTCACTTTTTCTAATTTTAGCCACCCACTCCAGTCGTAATGTCAAAGGAATTAAAGTTTAAAGGTTTTTTTCCTCAATTGTTTTTGAGGACAATTAAGAGGGGGAAGGGACACAGTCAGGACAAGTATGTGAAGTGTACAAGAGAAAGTAACTATTTTAAAGGTTTTGCAGGAGAAGGATTTGGGAAATTTTTTTTTAGAAGCATGAAAAGACTTCTAGCCACTCTAGATCTTTAAAGATGTAAGAAAGACAAGATGATAGAAAGTTAAGTATGGATAAACTTTCCCTGTCTGTCACTATCTGACTTCAGTCTTGCTTTAAGCCTCACCCACAGCCTGCTCTTTTTGCAAGGATGGAAATTGAAAAATAAACATAAGAAAATCCATTTTCAGTGTAACACAATTTGTGACTTTAATCAGAGCTATCATCAACTCAACAACACGGTCAGTGAGTCTTCTGCAAGAGCTGGTCTGCACAGTCTGGTCTGGCCTCCTCCAGACATCATCCTTCACCTGTCCTTGAAGCTGCTGGGTCTGTGCCATTGTGCCTTTGCAACATGCTGTACTCAGGATACTGCCCTTACAGTTTTAGCTGATAGAGATCTGCTTTCCTCAGTTGAGTGGCCTTGTCAACAGAACAGACATTTTTCAAGAGTTTATTAGTTTTTGCTGTAGTCATCTGCTTAAGAATATACATACGGGAATAGCGTGCTGGTAGCACATCCAATGGCAAGTTCGATAGCAGATACAGTGATATGGTTGGGAGCAATCCCAGCAAGGGGAGCAAAGCCAAAATCCAGTCAGTTACATAACAGTGTGCTGAAACTGTAAGGTATGTATAAAGCAAATATGCACAGAGAGTCCATGACAATGTGTTGTGGTGTTGGAGTGGGTGTTGTCAAGAAGCAGTTAATATCTGGCCATAATACCTTCAGACAGAGCTGAATCTTATGAAGGTCAATTTGTCTGAGGACAAGAAAATATATTGGCAGACATAGCTGTGTATGTGAGCCTTGAAAATTGAGGAGCATCATCTGCTGCCACAAAAAACAGGTGAAATAACAAGCAGAAAAGAGAAACTCATGGTAAAAACTTCCCACTTCTTTCATAGGTGCTTTCTTTCAAGCACACTTCTAACTAGACAATCATTTTCTGTATACTCTTCATCAATTCCCCTGATCCCAACTGATAACTAGAATAAACCAAATCACAGAAAACACATTCATCTGTCTTAATCTGAATACTGACAAACTTCAGCCTTTCTATGAACTGCCAGTCTTTTTTCACTGAGAGTTTAGAATTTAGACCTCTAACTCCTAGGTTATGAAAAGTAACAATTTTGTTTTTCACAAGTTGGAAGATTATAGAAACAGTGGGAGAATGGTGCTTATCTCTATTTTTAGTTCACTAAGACTTTACAAAAACTTCACAACTTTTCCATTTTTTGCAACCTAAAATTTATCTAGAAGGTCATCCTGTATGACAAGGATGCCTTTTGTTGCTTTCATGAAGTGTTTGGATTGGCCCGAGCTAAATCTATTGACTGCTACTACCTTCCAGCTCTGCTTGGCTAATTCAGAATTGCTGGACAATTTAAAGTCATTTTGTTTCTCATCAGTACTGGCTCTTGGCTTTGCACTGCAACTCTATTTAGGCGTGCGGCAGTAACCGCTAACTGGGATGTAAATGAAATGAATGCCTCTTGCTGCTGTGCTTGCTTCTTATCAGATAGGTCAGGGCAAGGTGGTAACATAGGTGGGGACTGTGCTGGGAACCAAGGAACATTACCTGGGCTCTGGTTGCATTGGAACTGCTGACCATTATTTCTGTAACTTTTTTTTTTTTTAAAAGAAAATAAATATATTTTATTTTTTATGAAAGAAAATAATGCCACGCACTAGCATAACACATGGAGATAGATAAGTATGGGACAAGTATGGTTTCTCAGACAGTATCTGGTAAAACTCTGTTCTTCGCAAAACAAGTTTTTCATGTATATGTGTGCCACTGGCACTAAAGTTAATTAGCAGTCTCTGACATTTTATGCTGGTTCACAGAGGTGGAGTTCTGAAGCCAGTAGCTGAGATTGTCTTGTATCTCTCAGTACTTGTATTTATATACTTCATTCCAGGTGATGGATGATGATCACTACGGCACTGACAGTCCAAAATGCAGTGCCTTACAGTGATACAGTGAAAGGAAGGTGGTAGAGTTGTGCACAGCTATTACCATCAACTAAGTGACTTTTTTTTAAAAAAAAAGAGAATTGTTTACAGTGTCAAAAATGAAAAGTCAAGAAAACGGGTTTATGTGGAGTAGGATGTGTCTCAATTTCATCTAGTGGTGTGTATGTATTTTAAGGTAGCTTTAAATTTCATAGCTACGTATTTTTTTTGTTCTCACCTTCTTTCAGTACATAGAATAGATGATACTCTGGAAATAAATTGGGGTTACACAGTAATGGAATCTGTTCATTAGCAGCAAAACTGAATGTGTGGGACTCCAGGAGGAGTGAAGACAATATTTCTGTTATACTCTTGAACTCTAAACAGGAGAATCCAAACAAATTTTAGAGTTGCTTCTCTCCTGGACTGAAGTAACAGATGAAGAGCAGTTCAATGAGGGTGATATCTGGTGGGTCAGTGCTTCTTAAATACAGAGTCTCAGGGAAGGAAGGTGATTGAGAATCAGAGTGTGAGCTTAGATGCTAAAAAAAGATAATGTAATTCATACCTAAGTTACCCATGTTTTTCCTGGTTAACCCAAGATAAGTCATTTCAATTCTCTCTCACCCACCTTTTAAAACAGAATATCATAAGTGACAATCCTTTTAAAAGATTATTAATTCTTTGGGCAACAGAAGTCATAAAACTATATTAGACTGCATAAGGGTAAGACAGCTGTGTACATTTCTGAAATGCTCATACAGCATCTTGAAATACCTCATCAGTTTGTCAGTTTTCCTCTCCAGACCATATCCTGTACATGGAGCTAAGGTGTGAGGAAAGCACTTAACTACTGTGTTAATAAAATAAAAGTAATTTAGGGCATCTTCTGTGCCATTTTTTAGCATCAGTTACTCTGTTGTTAGTTTCTTCGTATGGCCATCCACAGAGACCAAGGTGACCTAGTCTTCATCCCTCTTTTTGGAGTCCTCTCTGATGTGAAATAGCAGGGCAGCTGAAGGACTGAATAAGACTTAATAATTACATACCTTCAGATCTAGACATTAGAGAATGCATATCATGTCAGCAGCCAGAGCTTTACATGAGGTTCTAATAAACTCATTTACAGTGAATTAAATTCATCCACTTGTGATCAAAGAGGACTAAGTCATAGAATTCAAAGACTCTCAGATTTTCACATCCAAGTTTACTTCCAGTTCCTGGCCTGAGGACAGCCAGCATTTTTCACCAGGGTTGGTTGGTTCTGTGCAATACAGAAGTGTTACCTGTTAAAGCCACCTCACATACAGGTAAAGTGAGGTCTTCAAAGTGTTCAGGACTAGCCTCACCCCCTTCTTCTTGAGGACAATGAGATTGAAAAAAAAAGATGGTTTATACTGGCACATCATAGTAGAGTATGCATTTAGAAAATAACAACATGAACATTTGGAAGTATCGTCATGGAAAATTTGAAGCCTGGATACACTTCCATTCCATGTGTGTTTTGTTCTAGTGTAGCCATGTGAAACATGATGGTTCTGTTCAGGTACAAACTGTTGCTCTTCAGGTACTACTGACCCATTTCCATCTATCTCTTCACTGTAAATTGGTTACAAAATTTAAAATACATTACATTTGTATTTTTGCAGACTATTTATTTGGTCTTTGTGGACAATATTAGCTTTAGTAAGCAAATAGACAGAGGCCAGAGGGAACTTTTAGAACTTTTATTCGTCAAAGTAGTTTGAATTTTTAAAGAGAATGAAAAGTATTGATTTCACAAGATTTTATTTGCCCTTTAGTAATTTTTCCAGTTTTAACACACATAAATACAGAGTTAGTATTATAGAACCATAGAATGGTTTGGGTTGGAAGGGACCTTTAAAGGTTATCTAGTCCAAGTCTCCTGCAATGAGCAGGGACATCTTCAACCAGAGCAAGTTGCTCAGAAGTTCTAGATTCTAATCCAGTAGAATTCAACATGTTTCTCCAAGTTAGTGACAAGTAGCACTGCTGAATATCTGACCCTGGTTGCTTACCTTTGCACTGCAATTATGAGAAACATTTAAATGCATATTAATTAAACACCAGTTATCTTCTCCTCTTTACTACATGGTTGACCAAAAGTTTGCCCTGTCTGCATCTGTGTAAGGAATCTGTCTGTTTTTGAAGGCACTCAGCCAGGTGACAACATTGGGTTTGTACTGAGCTCACTGAGGGACACTGTTGAATAGTTAACTCATCAAGTGCCAGCTGAGATTTAGAGGAAGCAGATTGCTTGATAATTGACAGTTCACTTGTTTAATTTGGTACTATTTTTTTACGTTAAATTCTACCAGTTGCTATACATCTTCACATATAAGTAAAGTGCTCTTTCTTTTAAATGCATTACTAATTTTCCAGCAGATTTGTTAAAATTTGTTGTAGTTGAGGTTACCACTAAACCTCATTTCTGTAGTGCATATGAATTCTAAAGCAATTGTCAAATAGTTTGCTTCATTCACCAATTTGTGATCATTAGATACACTTGAGTGGCATGGGAAAAATGTGTTGACACCACATTTGAAATACAAATGTTACATATTCCTCTTATATAAAGGGGAAAAAAATAATACCAGACCAAACCCAACCCACCAGAGTAATGTAAGGCTATCTTGCCATCTAGTGGCAGTTCTTCGTTTGCATTTTAGCTCAATCTGTATTATTCTATAAAGTATTATTTATAGCCTTGCTTTGCCTTAGCAGAGCTGACCTAATGCTCTAGGAGAACATCATTACAGTGAGGCTCATGAGCAGAAAGAACTTTTCCATCTCTCTTCTTGCCTAGCATTGCTATAAAAAAGAAAGAGTTTAAGTAGCATTTAGATAGTGAAAATAAGCCAAGCAAGTTAGTGAGTTAAAAATCAATAAAAACGCATCTCTTGCATTTTGAAACAGAAATCGTGAACTCTGTATACATAAAAAGAAAATGGATTTGTCAGCTTCTGTGTAGGGATGTAAAGCATCTTTATAATATACTACTTTTTATACTTACGATAAAGTCATGGTACGATACATTTTTTTAAAATAGAGCTTGTATTACGAATTCAATAGATGCAGCATTTTTCTTAAAACAGTACAATCTTTGCTATGTACTCCAAAGAAAACCAGCAAGTGAAATGATAATTGAGCTGTTTTCCAAGGGGAAGTATAGAATATCTTCTCCTTTTTAAAAGTCATTGCTCAAAGTCTCCCAAACAAATATGGATGGCACCTTTACATCTCCTCTGATTTCTGTGACAGCCAGGGTTAAACCAGCCCATTTGTGGTTGCACTCAGTCCTTGCACTCACTTTAATCTCACTGACAAATATTAGTCTCCTGAAAACTGTTGCATGGGCCAGGGATCTGCTGGGTACGTGATCCTCTGCCTCAGCCCCTTCACACTTGCAGAACATCCTCCCCGATTGCTCGTTGGAACAAGAATCCAGCAGTAAGGAAGATGAGGATGGGAAATCCTCAGGCATCCCTTTTGAGCTGTTTTGGAGTGGCTGTGTTGCTTCAATGAATTGTCCACGGAAGAGCTGTTGTTTGCACAAGGAATGAGGATTACTAATTCCAGCTGCTAAATTGCATGACTACAGCTAGAAGATGCAGGCGTCTCTTGGACTGGTCTTTGCAGTGCCATAACATGTATCTATATCTGTTTAAAATTTTTGTTTCTTTTTAAACCCCTTTGAACTATTTCAACTATTGTCTTTCCTTAACACTCACATAGTTTCTTGGTTTTCTAGGGCATTACCATTTTTTATCCCCTATCTTCAGCCATATTTCATTAACAGTGGTAGCATCCTGCTCCATCACTTGCTGATTCAAATGTTTCTCCACTTTTGCAACATTGCTGGTACTTATTTTTGTAAATTAAAATATACAAAACATTAAAAATTAACTGGAGCATGACTGCAAAATTAGCTGGATTTGCTGCATGTTCACATCCATCCTAGATTCCAGTGGAGCAAATGAGATAATTGGGCCCTGAGCAGAGCAGATACAGTGAAGTCCCAGAAGCTTGAAAAGCATCATGGATTGCTTAAACATTATTGTGAGTGAAGGAAACGTCACCAACGCTACAAATGCAGCTTTGATAGGCCTTGAAAAGAGATTTTAAAGGGGATTTTTACCCCCATGGGTTTATATCATTAACGTTAGTAAGAAGAATTTTATTGTATTTTTGGAATCTCCGTTGTTTGTAAACAGATCTACCCCAGTATAGCAGACTGACACCCACTGGGTATACTCAAGTGCATAAAATTATGCATATGTCTAATTCTTTGTAGAACTGGGATCTGTACATTTTTGTCCTCACCAGTACACATTGTATTTTCAAATATTTAAAAATTGTTTTATCTTAATAGACTATGTGAGAGGGGATTAACGTCTCAATAAGGCCAAGGACAGGGTCCTACCACAACAACCCCTGCAACACTACAAGCTTGGGGTGGAGTGGCTGGAGAGCTGCTCAACAGAAAGGAACCTGGGGCTGTTGACTGACAGCAGCTGAACATGAGGCAGCAGTGTGAACAGGTGGCCAAGAAGGCCAATGGCATCCTGGCCTCTGTCAAGAATAGTGTGGCCAGTACAACCAGAACAATGGTTGTCACTCTGTACTTGGCACTGGTGAGGCCACACCTTAAGTACTGAGTTCAGTTTTTTGGGCCTCTCACTCCAAGAAGGACATTGAGGTGCTGGAATGTGTCCAAAGAAGGACAATGAAGCTGATGAGAGATCTAGAGAACATGTATTACAAGGGGCAGCTGAGGGAACTGGGCTTGTTTAGCCTGGAGAAAAGGAGGCTGAGGGGAGACCTGCTTGGTCACTACAACTACCTGAAAGGAGGTTATAGAGAGGTAGGGATTGTCTCTTCTCCCACATAACAAGCAACAGGACAAGAGGAAACAGTCTGAAGTTGTGGCAAGAGAGGTTTAGGTTGGACAATTTCTTCACTGAAAGGGTTGTAACATATTGGTACAGGCTGCCCAGGGCTATGGTGGAGTCACCATCCCTGGAGGTATTTAAAAGCCGTGTTGAAGTGGTGCTGAGGGACATGGTTTAGGGATGAGCTGTCAGTGCTGGATTAACAGTTGGACTTGATGATCTTAAATGTCTTCTCCAACCAGAGCAATTCCGTGATCTAGAAGAATCTTTTAAGTAGTTTGTGTTTTTTGTTTTCTCTAAATACCAAGAATAAAGTCAACTTAAGAATGACAAAGGTGTCTGACATCTGCAGGTTTCGAGAGTTCTATTCTGCAGCTGTGGTAATGGTTTTACTGCACTTAGCTGTTGGAACAAATTAAAACTGCTCAGCCTGTGTAGCTAAACAAGCTCTGAGCCCTCACTCTCCCCGTCTTCCCTCCTCAAGCAACCACAGACCTGCTTCTGGTTGTGGAGTAGTGCAAGGGGAAGGGGTGGAATTGGGCACCAGTCTTCTACCTAGGAGATCTGTTCTGATCTTTGTAATCTTATCCTGAAAATTCAACTTCTCTGTGAGATAAACCTCAGAAATTTAAGGGTGCTGACCATACGCCAATAATCAGCATTACAGTTGCTGCTGAAGTGGTACTAAAGAGTAGGGGAAGGGTTTTCATATATATATAACGCTTCCTTCTGCTGAGGTTAATTGAATTCCTGTCATAGTCTGACTCTTTTTCTTTACATGAACCACAAGTGCTTGGATTGGAACCCAAAATCCTTGGTTGATGATAATGCATATAGCTTTGAAATAATATATTTATTAAATATAACAGCAGGAATAGCAAACTCCAGGTTGACATTGTCAAGTTGTTCCAAAAAGTCAATCATATATCATAATCAAGAATGACTGGAAGATCTGCTAAATTTAAATTTAATTTAAATACTTTCTCAGCCTTAGTGATCCGTGTATTTGATACCTGAATTCTGGAAGTACAGTTTGTTTATTTTTAAGAAAGTGATACTTCTTGATGTGTTAGTTTTAGCTTGTCAGCTTGAAGTACTCTATCTTCTGTCATATTTGCATTTAATAAAAATTAAAGTCAAATCTATTAACCTGGTTTAAAATGCATGTGGGTAATAGCCCTTCTAAAATTGCCTTTCTTTCAAAATTTAAATATCATTTGCAGAACTTACCCCCTTTCTCTCCCACTTGCTAAATCTTTTTGAGCATGATGTAATGGTATTTCCCACAAAGTGAGACAGATGTAGTAACAGTAAAATTCCTAAAGATCATCTATCATCAAAATTAGTGTTATTTACTTTCTCAAGTTTCTGGAGAAATAGCCAGGCAAGTGGGCAGATACTGCTTTTAGCTAGGGACAAAAGTTTTTAGGTGTTTTTTCAGAGGAGTTTTAATTTCTTCATTTTTCTGTGCAGGGTATGCAAGGTATGTATTTCAGTGTTCTTTCATATGGTGGAACGAGTCCTGTATTTCTTGACCAGAAATAAAGCATTAATTTTGTCTGAAATGCTAATACTGTTGTAACTGTCAGGATTTTAGATGTGAAAATATAGATTTGACCTTCCAGTACCTGAAGGGGGCTACGTAAAGGCAGGGGAAGGTCTTTTCAAAAGGGTCTGTAAGGATAGGACCAGGAGTAATGTTTTTAAGCTGGGAAAGGATAGATTTAGATTGGATATTAGAAAAAAGTTCTTTAACATGAGGATAATAGATCAGTGGAATGGGCTGCCCAGGGAGGTGGTGGAGGCCCCATCCCTGGAGTCCTTCAAGGTCAGGCTTGATGGGGCTGTGAGCAGTCTGCCCTAGGTAGAGATGTCCCTACTTGTGTAGGGAGGTTGGACCAGATGACCTCTAGAGATCCCTTCCAGCCTGAAACATTCTATGATTCTATGATTTCTGTGGAAGGCTTTTGAATTAAAAAAAAAATTAATTTTGCTTTATACTCTAAATGAAATCAAACCAAACCTCTTACTGTTGCTATTCATAGGTTGTCAGAGCATTTCAGACTGCTCCTAGAAAACCATAAACACAGAAATTATTTTTTCAGGGCTCTTCATCTGACGCATAGAGAAGAACTTGATTATGGAAGTAGGTTTGGTCATCAAGAAAGGCCAATGTAGAAAGAAATCCTGACTTGGTGCTGAGAATCATAACAAGTTTTATCTGAAATAGTGTAGATGAAAACAGCTGGTTTGATTTATACTGGTGGATTACATGATGTATAACACAGATTTAATCTCTGAAATACTTTAGCAAAATATGAAACAAAGACCTCTAACACTGGTAGCCATTTGAGGGGATGGAGGAGGACAAGAAGGGTTGTGTAGCTAACAGTAAAACGTAGTTGAATAGGAAAATAATTTTTTGTTAGAATTAGAATTAGTGTTAGCCTGTCCAAGTTTGGAGAGCATAAGTTACATGTCCATGCTTATCAACATGCTCATCTTGTGCCAGCACAAGAGTGTCATTTTGAGAGATAATTTAGTTTAGCCCTAGTTAGAATTAAAATGTGTTAATGAAGAGTGTCTTATACACTGTGGTGACTGTTACTGCTGATGGAGGTGTCCACAAGAAAAGTAGAGGAAGCTAAATAAATGGAAGTATATGAATTGTAAACTAACTTGTATAAATTCAATTCACACATATTTTATGGTTCATGACTAGTACTCTTCAAGAGTACAAAACCCCATTTCATTGAGAACGGAAGCACACACACCAGTGGTAGCTGTAGAGCACCTCTAAACCATTTTGTAAAATATAGGAGTCTTAAGGAGGTATATTAAAATGTTACTTCCTAGTCATTTTTCAGTACTGCTACCATAATAAGAAAAAGAAATAAAAATATAAAGGAGTCTTATTTCTTATCATTTGGACTATAAGAAATAGTTAAGTGATGTCAATCCTTTTAACCAGTAATAGAGTTTGAAAACCAAAAAAGATTAATATGAACTGTATTTTCAGAGAGAAAATATATAACTTGGCAGTTGAATTCAGTTTTTAATAGAGAAGAGGAGAAAAAAGATTTTTGGTTTATTTCACTTCTTATCATTCAGCACTTTAAATTAATAAATGAAGAGATTTGGTCATTATGTGAATACCCATCTGGCTTATGACCTTGATGCTGGCAGCTTGGACCCTCTTACAATACCTGCTCTTCAAGTAGCAGAACAATTAATTTTAAATAACTCGTAATAGTGAGTACAAATTAAGTCTGTGGTTCCATTTTCAGCTTCTCATGATAAGTAGCGTCTAGAGTTTGTGCTGATTATGGCGACTGAATTACACAAATTAATACCATTGCAGCCCTTTTCTATACTGAGCGCTAAAAGTGTGTTTCACCTTGTTATTTTTCAATTTGTGGTGTGCTCTTGTTACTACCCTAAGAGATGTTGTCGAGTTAGGAGCATCATCTGCCTCTCAGGGTGTTGAGACATACAATCTAAAGGGATTGTTCCAAATTTGATAATGCAAGTCAAAAAAAATGGGGGGTGGATGCTGAAAACCAGTTATTACTTGTTGGGTTTTTTTTCCTAAACCCATGAATTTAGAAGTGTGTTTGGGAAGCCCTGCAGAGCACTGTGATGCAAGTAGAACCTGTTCCTCTGATTCCCTAAACCATGTAAAATGCAGTAAGTGCATGACATGGGCACCCTCCTCCATCTCTGGATGGAGCTGTTGTTAGAGACAGATGGATCCTTTCATTGTCACTGCTCCCAAGTGGGGTGGTCCTGCCCCAGGCTGGGGCAGAGGAGAGGTCAGAAGTGTCCAGGTGAGACCACTTGCTGGTGGCTGGTCAGGCTCGGCTGATACTGTGGTGAAGTACTCAAAATACTAACACACCCTCCTTTTTGTGAGATTTCCTGTAGGAACACTCATCTTGGGCACAGCAGGAGGGCTGAGCTGAGCAGGGGACATCTTCAATGGTTTGAACACTCAGTGCATGGAGCACATACCTCCTAGGGCTTCCACCCACCCTGCTTATTACCAGGTCACCCCACTGCAGCCTTGGAGGGTGTATTTTGGCAGAATGAGACTGGCTGAGCTACTTACTGCCCTGCTTTCTGCAGCAACCTCAAATGTGGTCATTTCGTGGATTGGTGGTGTGCTTTAAAACATAACCTTCCATCCTGCTTTGACCTGACAAAAACGTGTTTTCCCAAGCTGAGAAATCTTTGAGGACACTTGGCTGGGAAGAAGTTAATGTGAATCTAGATGAGTGTTGTTATTTTAAGCTGGCCTGACAAAGAAAGATGGGTTTTTTCATGCAGTGTAGACAGGGATCTACTCTTCAATCAGTATTCATTCCATTTTATTCTCCTCAGCCTGAGCTTTGTTTACTGGCAGTTTGACTTTTGGTATTTTTATGGTTAGCAGATGTGTGCAACCTCTCCATTACTCATGCCCAGTAACTGCAATAATTCTTTTTGGACTACATTTATTTGTTTTCCTGGTGTTTGTGTTTGTTACATGAGGTGGTGCCATCAAGTATGACAAGTCACAGTGTATCATGTAACACAAATGTTTTGGAACATATACAGATATTTATGGTAAATTCAATCACATTAGGAATTCAATATCAATAGGAATTGAAATGTAAGCAATATTCAGGATTAGTTATTTCACAGTGAATTATTGCAGATCTTGCAATTTATGTGGGACAAAAATGTGGTCAATAAATGTAACAATATGAGTAAAAAAGGGATAAAAATGTCAATGCAACCCCACCTATATTTGGGAGCAAGTAAATTATATTCTCAGCTTTTGGAAGGGTAGTAAGTTTAAAGAAAAATTTAGATTTACTGAAATTTGTTGTACTTAGTAGAACACCATCTTTTAAATTCTTTTATCCCACGAATATTAGGTAGGAGAACACTAAAACGCTCCATATTCTAGAGTTGCCCAAAAAACTAAATAAAAGCCAGAGCAAGAGTTGCACAGCTGGCAGGGAAACATGGCAGCTTTTATGCCTTTATGTCATCAGCTTCCTGGTGGATTTTTTTTGTGAAATGATTTTTCCTTCGTGCTAGCACCAAAATGTAGGCAGTGAGACTACTGTGCTTCAGTGTTGCTTCTTCCAAGACTTCCCTACTGAGAAACTTATTATCTGCTTGTCTCCTTATGTTCCCAGGGTTTAAGAAAAATAGTATTATGCAATATTTTTACATTGTACATGCACACCTGCACTCACAACCTGTAAATTGGATTAAATACACAGTTTATAAGATACTCTTTACTCACCCTTTGCAGCATTGGATTCTTTCCTTAGCAGGAAGGTAACAAAAAGTACTAGAATGTGTGGTACTATCATTAAAGTTCTTGAACTTGACTTCTTTTTAACAATTTTACATGTTACAAATCTATAAGTAAGAACAAGAAGCTTAACTTAACATCTCATATCTTGGTTTTATTTTGTATAGTCTCTCTTTTAGCAATTTTTAGTATGCTTTTATTTTTTTAGTACTTTTCTCCTTTTAGGTGTTCTTTCTTTTTTACTTGAGTTAATAAATACATATATTCTTCAGTGACTACACAAAAAGTTTTTCCTCTCTGGCTTCTTTTTCACACAGTTTAGTAAAAGCTTCAACATATATTCTTTTGGTCTCAGCTGCATGACAGCAGCCTTCAAGATGCTTTTTGTGATACCAAATTACTGAGTTTTATACCTGAAGGCAGTAATCACAGTATACTGGTGTTCACAGATGTGTTTAGTTGGCTGTTGCTACATTCGCATGACACATGTTTTCAAATTGTAGTGACATCTCCATCTCACTTGTGCCTTGCCTTTCCTTTCCTTTCCNGCCAGTTCCTGAGCTCCATTTGAGAAGTACCTTTGAGTAGTGTGGAAACCATTGAGAGCTATTTCAGCAACTGCACTCTGCTGTGGGATGGAGCCACTCCAGTAGTACCCTTCTTCCCCAGTCAGATCAGCTTCAGAAGGCTGGTTTCCCTTAGACAGACTTTGGAACATCTTAAGCAAGACCTGGCCCTGAAATGCCAGGTACATTATTTGAACAGTGTCCTACGTTGTTTTGCACAGAGAGGGCTCTGGGAGATAATATCTTTTGCTCCTCCGTCTTCTTCCTACCTGATACCTAAAGTTATTGCTGCATTATTAAATCACATTGCCTATCTTTTGGCATGTTTTTCCAGCTTAATTATTTCTTTCTATTTTTACCCTTTCTATTTTTTGAAGAGTCGTATCTCTATAACCCTTAGGAGGAAAAAGTGCTCCTGTGCTCTGTGCACTGCTGACAGCCCTCTCCCTCCCTGCTAGCTGGAGTAAACAAGAAAGTATTTGATTCATTGGCGTGGCACCTTTCCAGACCCCTGCTGAACTCTGAGACAAATAAGGAGTCTGTCTTGCTGAGAATTTAGTGTGGGGATCCATTAAAGGTTTTCAGATGTAAAGATGCTGAATTTTGAATTGACAGAAGTCAGATGTAGCAGGCAGAAATGTCTTGGGTCTTCAACATGTGAAGAATTTCTTTTTTGTCTTTGTAAGACAAGTCCTACACTGACAAACTCAACATCTGTGCTCACTGCTTTTAGTTTAGTACCCATATTTTCAACTCATTACATTTTGCTGTGCCTGTGCTGAAATATCACTAAGAGAAGGGGAATTAAAAGTTTCCAAGAAGTCAAGGAAAGAGAGCTAATAGCCATAAAAATGTAAGTCCACTGTGGTTCCTCCCTAGTCCATGGTAATTTTAGCAATCAAGTAGAACTAGATCAGAGATTACATGTCAATTGTTCTTATTAGTTACAAAGGATGTAGTGAAACATGTGACAAAAAGTGCCCACTGCTTGAATTTGTGTCTTTCAGACTGCCTGGTGGTTTAATGTATATGTATGTGAGACTTGAAAAAATTGCTCCCAATGTAGTTAAAAGCTGTTCATATTTAATTTCATTTCATTAAAACATTTGACAGAATTTCTTTGTTGTCTTGATAAGTGTCAGTAGAGCTTTTGTGGACAAATATGACATTGGTGATGGAGCGGGAGAAGCTTAGTAACTGTCAAAGAAATGAAAATATTTAAGATTTTCTTTATTTGGTAGTACTAACTTAAGTACTAAAGTTGGCCCGAACAGCATAAAATTTGTAAAGATTGTCCTTGAACATGACTATCTCACCATTTTCTGCAGTGCTGTAGGGACCTTTATTGTTACTTACATTCACCAAAACATTAGTTGTCCTTCCCAGTTGTTTATATATTTTTCTGCCTATATAACTCTGCAGTGTTTGTATCCATGGATGATCAGGAAATTTACTGAATGAAGTTATTCCTTGCAGAAGAATCCATGCAATATTCGTTCACAGCCTTATTAAAGTCAGTTAAGAGTAGATGCACTGGTTCTCAAATGAAAGTCTGCTTTAATG
>VYZX01015320.1:0-15045 GCA_013401335.1 Brachypteracias leptosomus
ATCTGCCTTACTTGGATTAAAAACATGCCCCTCTGATTTTGTTCTTATGGCAGTGTAATTAGTGGGAAAATATGCCTCTCCCTTCTCCTCTTAGTTTCTGCAGGCCTTGAGTAAATATAGTTCTCATTTTCTTTTTTTTATATATATCAGGAGAAAACAATACCATGCACCCACTTTGTGAAACTCTGTCATGTAACATTATGTGAAAGATGCATATCTCCTGGCAATCCAAAAGAAGTAATTGGAAAAGGACTACCTTAATGAAATAAAAATTCTCACCTAATTTATCTAATTGGATATGCAAACTCCATTTTATCAGTAACAAGAATTGTCGTCTAATGGTGTTCACACTAGTTGCCCTAAGGATGAAATGGCAATCAGAGACATTTTTCATTCCATTCAGGCTTCTGAGTTGTCATGCAAATGAGTATGCAGATGTAGTCTGAGGATGAAACAAATAACTTCAGTGATGAAATGAAACATGAAACTCTCATTTGAACCTTTTGGTGTTGCTTTACTGAGCTTCATTGCCTAAACAACAGTATGCATATCATTGCCATAAACATTTGACATTGTTTTGGTTTTGTAATGCTTTAGTAGGGAGTTTGCTGTGACCTTATTGTGTCTTTACATTTCAAGACATGAACAATAATTTTGTCTTTACTGCAGCCCTTCCATAACTATGTCTCTCAAAAAAATTTCCAAACTTATTTTTTAGAATGTGGCAGTTAACATAAGTCTTTAAAGGAAATTCCATTATTGCTTCATTTGGCGTACATTTTTATACACAGTGTACCTATATATGCACATTTATGTATAATTTATATATGTATATCTATGGTTTAAATATGTATCTACATTTGTATACATGGAAGAATTTCAGAAAGGTCAGGTTTTTATGTTTCTCTTCTTCTCGTTCATTTTCCAGAAAGACTTTCAGCCCTTAAAAAAAAACTAAACTAAACTTTCATCTCTTTATGCACACAAAAAAAAAATACTTGCAAACTCCCGTTTTGTGGATGAGTATAGCTAAGCAGATAATGAGGGGTGAAATCTGCAAATATTTATTTAAATGAAACATTTAATTTTCCATGGCAATATTCTAACTCATTTTGTGCTCACTTTGCAAGAATATTCTAGGAAATTAATTTACTGAGAGGCTGCTTAAAATATGTATTGTTACTGAATAGTGGGTGATACCAAAGAAAGTCATACTTTGAGTTCTAATATGCAATTATTGAAAATGAACAATAAGCTATTAGTTCTAAGCTTTGCTCTGCCCTGCAGAGGACAAAAAAGAAAATGTGACTGCTGCTTATGTGCTAGCTGAAATACTTTACCCGTAATCTCCTGCTCTTCTTTTCCAGTTATAGTTACACATCATCATCATCAAATATGTAGTCTGTTCCTACAAATATTTTATGTATTTGTAACTTAATTCATAGTCAAAATGGTCTTATGACCAAACATGGGCAGAAATATTTGTAGAATGAGAAATTTGTGAAGCCAGACTTTTGGGGCAAGAGTTGTATTCACATAGACAATAAAGTGCATCAAACAAAAGATCTGTTTCTCTTTGTTACTACAGATAAATAATAAAACATCAAAATCAAATTAATCTTCACTGTCTCCTGTTATTTCATACTTGTAGTAAACTGCTTACTACACTATTACCAGTATATTTGCAGAGAGAATTTGGCTAATGTCAATGAATAAATAAATGGTATTATTATATTATGGATCTTTAAACTAATCTCAGTCTTCTGTTCAGAAATGTATGATGTAGTATGTTTGAGACTCACAGTGTTGCTGCTTGTCTTGGAATGCCCAAACCCAGGTCTTTGGATCTCAGGTATGTGCAGCAGAGAATCATACTTTCCCAGGTGCTCTATAGCCTGCATGTAAGCCTAATTGGGTCACAAATCAGCAAATACAAGTGGCTGTACATCAAGGGGTGGGTCATCATGCAAAGATTTGTGCTCAAAGGACTCCAGCAAGGAGGCAGGCTACATAGATGCAAGGTATATTATGGCCTCTTGTTTACCTTGAGTGGCCAGTGTGCCATTGCTTCTCACAGCTGAATGCAAGATGCTTTTTCACAGCTTCAAAAAGGAAGAAAGGAAGCTATATTCAGCAAATAAATTATTAACTCTGAATTATTCCCTCAGCTCTATGGCACAGTCATTGCTGCCCCAGTTTTCTGTCTTGCATACGAAGCATAAAATACCATTCCTGTCCTCAAAGCCTTTTCTGATAGAAATGGGCAAGATGGGTGAAGTCAGAATTGTTCCTTGTGAGGTAGCATCTTTCAGCAAAGAATATGTATTTTCTCAAATTTATTTTTTCAAGATCGTGTTCTATTCCTTTTGAATTGAAAGAGAGACTTACCAATTAAATAAAAGCAGGGAAGAATGGCCCTGCAGTTTCTCTGCCATGGAAGGATCTACTTAGATGCACACATCAACAGCAAAACATTCACACTTTGTACATACTTGTCACAGTGATCTCAACATAAACTTTTAGCCTTTTTAGCTACTTGCTTACAGGAGTTTGATACAACCCAGCAGTGTGACTTTTCACTTTGGTCAAAAGAGTGACTGAACAGAAACCTGTAAGACCCCCTACATCAACCAATGCAGAGATTTTACTGGCTAATACACTGTAATGCTAAGCCTTACTTACATAAGTCTTTTTTTATTGAACTAAGAGTAGTTTTACAAAGTAACCCAGATGTTTTCAAGATAAATTCAACTTCATACTGTCTTGACTCATATCACTTGTCCCAGCTCATTCCTAGCAAAAATTTGTCAGGTCAAAAAGTACTTTGCTCTTTTATTATATATCTGTTCAACAATAGAGCTCATTATCTCTGTCTTGCAAATATGGAGAATGAAATAAGAAAGGAACACGATCTTCTGAAAATAGGACAGTAAAGCAGGGTCAGAAGTTAGATTTGACTCAATGTCTTCTGAGTCCCAAATCAGTTTTCCTCTGCTAGACAGCATGTGTTTCCAGAATGTCTGCTTGTATATCTATATCTGTACAGATGTAGCCCTGTATAGCTACCTCTCTGGATAACTCCTTTTAGTATAAATGAACATTACCAGATCTGAGGTGATAAGTAGATTCAGTAGTATTCTATTATTGAGAACAATATTAACACTCTTAGTGATTAGGAGCACAGAGACCAGAGAATAAAGAAGATGTACAAAAGATTTTGGAGGAAAAGCTTTTCAATTATGCAGACCCCTAAATGCGTATATGATGGGATAAATACGTTTTGTATTTAATTGTTTCAGTGTAACTGGGGAAAAAATCACTTTATTAACAAAAAGTGTTGGCTGAAAATGTAGTTAAAATGTCAGTCTATTAGGGTAGTTAGAAACCCAGCCATTGTAGAAATTTACTGAAATTTATTAATTCTGAGGAACATAACAGCATTAAGAATTTGCCATGGAATAAGTCATAGAACACATATTTTTAAGTCAGCTATGGAGTAAGATGTTTTGACTGGATGTTTTCCCCTGAGAGACTTAGTATTCTGTAATTACTAAAAGACAAAGAACATTTTAATCTGGAATTTTCCTTCAAGTTTTGGTGAACATAAAATCTTAGTCTAGAATTACTTCCAATTATTATTTCTCTTCTCTACAAATTTAAATACTAACATAAATATTTAATGTAATTTAATAGTTTAATGTAAATATAAACTTGTATTTTACATTTATAAGATAAGTTTTGAAAGTCTGCAATATGCTGATGGCTAATTATAATCGTGGTTCTGTTTGACTAGGAAAGTATATGTGGGATGATCTACCTTGCAAGAGCATCTTAGATCAGTTGGCCAATGGACGCTCTGTGCAGAGACACATATTATACCATACTGATCACTGGTATTAGACCTGAATGAAGCAGTTATCTCAGATGGCCTTGGCTCCAGATACTTCCTGAGCATTTCAGAAGGCAAGGAAAATGGTTCCAAATCTTCATTCCCTGCATTGACGTCTTCCACTCCCTCAGCAAAGCAGATGGAGGTACCAGCTACATCACGTGCTGAGGAGTGAGCCTGTTCCCTTGGCACAGTCTGTGCAAGTCTGATCAGCCACCATTCTTCTGGAGATCAGGAGATGGAAAATGACAGAGAGGCAGAAATCTCCTGGTGACTGGAGCTTCCTTGGTGAACCAGTGTGGAGAACAACCTATTTAAATAAAATGCCATAGATATGAAAGCTACTAAAAGTCAGTACATATCCAAATTTAGCCTTCATATTGATCCCCTTACATCCTTCCTACTGGCTCATATGGTCATCCCACAGCCTATTTGGAAAGTCATTCAACCTAACTGCTCTCTCTTACATGAGGTGCAAAGCGGGTTTGAACTTGATTCTTGGCAAATACATTACTAAATTCTCAGGAAAAATGCTACTGCATAGCCAATATCCCATACTTGTTTAAGATCCTTTTTTAAGCTTTTTGTGTATTCATTCTTCTGCTATTATCCTATTTTGCTTTATCTGGATTTGAATGATTAATTTTTTTATGTCATTTCAAGCAAGCCAGAAACAGAACAAGAAGAAAATTCACTCAAGGCTCAGCCTTGAACTCATTTTGCAGTTAGGGATTTATTGCAAGGATTTTGGATTTATCCAGCTTGACACCAAACATGTAAGTGTCTCTAGCCCTATTTCTTCCTTGTAGCGTGACAAACAGCAATCTTCCCCCAAAATAAAAAAATCTGAGGTATTCAAGGTAGCTGCTATGTTTTCCCAGAGCTCTGCTCTGCGACTTTTTTTGGCCAGCAAAATCCTCTCTGTGTCTCTCTGTGAGTTTAATATCCTTTGTAAGCGAAGGGCCTAAATGGGTTTAGTTGCCTCAATTAGTTCATGGGTAGTCAATGCTTTCCAGAGCTGTTTCTTTATCCTGTCTGGGGGTTTAAGCTCCCAAAGGGGTTCACTGGAAATATGTGGCATGATCTGGAAGTTACCAACAGCCTCTTCACTAGCTGCAGGTTAAATGCTACCTGAAGGTTTAGGTTAAGGTTCTGAAATAGCTTTAAAAGTACAGTCACATAATCCAGAAGAGAAGACTTATTTGCTAAGTTTTTTTTATGACAGTTTTCTTCTTTGTAAAAAAATAATTTGGGGACCAATTATCTCCCCAGATATTGCATGATAGACCTTAGAGGAATCAAACTGAGATCAATAACTGAGACAAGAGTTGGCTTTTACTTTCCAGTTCAAATATATTGCTACTGGTGAGTATGTGACTTTGCAGGATTTTTTTATAGTGCTTTAGTGTAGTTAAGTCCTTTGACTGACAATGGAGAAGGACTTACTGGTTATGGATAGTGTTAGGTTGTATTTTCCTAATGCAGTGACCAAAAGCAAGTTGAAACATGCTCTGGCTAACCAATGTAGAAAGTGCATAAATGAATGCTTGATGAAACAGGGAAAATACTATCCCTACATGTTGTGAAGCAGATCTGTAGTAGCTACTGCAAACAGAGCAGTTCCTAGGAGATGTAGCTCAATGTTTAGGGAACGCCAGCAGTTATCAGCAGCCTCTCTCCCAAGCAGGTCTGAATGATAATCAGTTTTCCTACCTCCAAAGTATAGCTGTAATTTTTTTGGAAATGAAGTGGTAAAATAAAATTGTGATCTTGCAGCAACTTGTAAAGCAATTTTTTAGAGATATGCAGGCTTTATCCTCTTCTTGTTCTACCCATGTTATATACTCATAGTCAAGTCATTTGTTTGCATTTGGAAGAGTCTGGCCCTCAGTTCTTCTGACTCAAGTCAGGAATTTGAATCTGAATGCTCTGACAACCTTGGGCTGCTGCAGTTGTTCATTGCAAATGCTAACTATTCAATTAGGTGGTTTTTGAATCCTCCTTTTCCCTAAGCACTGTAACCAGAAACCTTTAAAGTCAGTCTCTAGTCTTACTGGCCAAATGAAAATTACTCAAAGTGCAATGCTCCAACAGAAAGACTTGCCAAGTCATGATAGCTCAGCTATTACAGTCCCACCTTGTCTTAAGCAGATCTCATATGAAGCCTGGGTGAGTTTCTCTCTTCAGGTACTTTTCAGTGCAAAACTACTAAGCTTCACTCATGTTCTTTTCAACATTTGTGCATTCTCCTATTCCACTTACGTGTACAAAGATATACAGGGAATTTCTGTATTATCAATGCATGAGAAAATACTCCCCCTTCTTAGCCCAGATTCCCTTTCTCTGAGGGTCAGCTTTGGAAGTTCCTTTTTCTTTCAAACTTTTCTTTCACAGAGGCATCAATCTGCATTTGGAATAATATAAATTTGGATAGAAAGCAACAGACTGGAAGTTTACAGAGGAGGTAATTCCCATTTTGAAAAAGGGAAAATAAAAGAGGAAAAACTATAGAGCAGCTACAGGTTATGTAACAGTTATAGAGTAGCAATAGTAAATATCTAGAGGGCTCAGATGCAGTAGTTTTCTAATGTGTTTATGATGTCAGAAAATTTTAAGATACTAAATGATAAAGTAATTTTGAAGTCATGTATTTCCTGGCAACTAACGACTGGACATTGGATCTGAAACTCCATTAAATGGCTCATCATTTTACCTCTCCTGTCATTAGCTGCCAACAAGAAGTTAACTCTTTTTTAAATCACAGATATCTAAAAATATAGGGAAAGTAATTACTTTTAGATATTTTTCCTTTATTACCAAAATAAAATTGTGTTCTTCCATTCAAAGCTCTGGCCTGTATCATTGCCTTTGCTTCTTATTATATTACTCTGTGAAAGAAGCAGGCATCTTGCTTCTGTCAGTGAAATTCTCTGAACCAGTTCCCCCAAGATTTTAATAGTGTCTGATTTACTGCATTTAGTGATCCTCTGTAGGAACAAATAGATTAAGTGCTTTATAGTTTTATCTTAGCTCCACTTCTCTCTGCCTTTAAAGCTCTGTGGAGGTTTAAAACCTGCCGGGACCGGGCACCACGTGGCTGCAGCCCCCCCACCCCCCGGACGGGTAGCAAAATACAAACCCTGCGGGTTGAGATAAGGAGAATTTAATACAACGATGCAAAAGCAACAATCACAACAACAGTAACAGCAACAGGGGTAACAATGTACAAAACAAGAGGTATAAAGGTATAGACCGCGTGGATACAGCTACAGACACAGACCGAGGCAGCCCGGGTGAGACACAGCCGGGACTGCTCTGCCCGCCCTGGTTTACCGGACATGACGTCAGCATGGTATCGAATAGCAACTCCTGGGGAAAATTAACCCTATCCTGGCCGAACCAGGACAAGCTCAAATCATTTTTTATCAAGGGACACAGACCAACAAACCAACCACAGTTCAGAAGTGATTTTTCGAGACAAATGAAATCTCTCAGAACTGTATAAGACAAGACCTTAAATGAAGATGATTTTGTACTGTGAGGCAGAGGGCCAAATCCCTAGCACATGGAAATAAGCATAGTACTACTATTTAGAAGATCAGTAGAACCCTCCTCATTTTTGTTAAATGAGAACCTGACCCAAGGCTTTCTGTGGAGAATAGATGGTCTTCCTGTGCATGTTTGTTTTTCAGAGTTCCTCTGAAGTTTTTCCTGATAAAGGTAGTGATTTTCCCAACACAATGTTTTCTAGTAGCAGCTGTATCAGCAAGCAAGTAAAATGAGAAAAGAACCAATCTGTGGTGGCAATTTGCACATAGTTTTCTCCCTTCACTTGGAGGCTTCATGCATCCAACCTGCTGGAAACAATCCCTTGCCCAGACTCTTCCATGAATGCTGCTTAGGAACTGTATAGGACTATCCTGGTTGGTGCAGGTCAAAGCTGTTTTTAAGGACCACGCTAAGAATTCAATAGTATGAGTGGCTGCATACAAGGGCTTTTGTCTGTAACTTCTTTAGAAGTTGATTTTAGATCTGTTGCCTTTCATTGTTGTGTATGAATTCAGTTTAATAATATAAGTGATCTTTTAGCCTTAAAATTGGTATTTGTACAAACTGAGCCCTGTGATTTCAGAATCATTCCAGAAGTCTGGTATCTCTTGCACTGAACTGTTTTGAAGGTTGAGCTGGATAAAGATATATTAAATTAATAAATCTGATAAATACGTTCTGTATTGTCTTCTGATAAAAGGTTTTTTCTGGAAAATCAAGAAGATAGAATCGTAGAATCGTTTAGGCTGGAAAAGACCTTTAAGATCATCAACCATAACCCTACTCTATATCTAGGGCACTACTAAACCATATCCCAAATCAGCACATCTACATGGCTTTTAAACACATCCAGGGATGGTGATTCAACCACTTTCCTGAGCACTGTTCCAGTGCCTGACAATCCTTACAGTGAAAATTTTTTTCCTAATGTCAAACCTAAGCCTCCCCTGGCACAACTTGAGGCTGATCCTACATGCACTGCACAAATTGAATTTATAAGTCTTCTCAAGGTCTTTTTTGCTCATTATGTATCCCCACCATTATGTTAATAATGCAGCTTTTCAGTTAGCATGATAGTTATAGTCAAAGTTCTGTGTAAAAATGGTGGGCTTTGATCTATACACTGAAAACAAGCATGAGAAATCAAATCAGGAAAACCAGTAAATTTTGCAAATGTCAATTTTCATTTCTGTATGGCACGAATATCTGCAATTTCTGTTAAAACTGTTTCTGTTAACATTTATCGGGAGAAATGATCAATCAAAACAAATGCATGCATTTCAGTCCAGCAAGCAAGCAAACAAACAAATGTTGTCAGGTTATGCTGTATATTAGTTGTTCTTCATGTTGAATATTTCACAGTTCTGTACAAGAGCCTGAGCTTACCTGCTCAGGGCAAACTACTAAACAAGTTGCTAGATTCTATTTTTCTGAAAGAATTGCCTTTAGGACATGGTGCTGTAATGAAATGTGCTGTCCTTCCGCAGGCATACAATCAACTGCATATAGGTAACTGCAATTCAAACCATGTGGCAGCAGGTCTGTCAGAAATGTACTCCCTTTGATGTCTGAGCTCCAAAATCTAGAGTCAATCTCTTGTCTGACTATGTTTTAAGAATTCACTCAATATTTTTCACAGGGCAAGGAAGGCATATATCTGTATTGTTTTCTTTTGGGTAGGTAGAGATATCAGCTCAGATTTGTCTGACCAAGGGATCTGAATGCATCCCAGGTGAAAAGGAACTATTGGATTACTCAGTGATTGGATGGAGGAGAATGCAATGCCATAGAGAACTTATGTGAAATGCCTGGCTAAGATGTTGTTTTAGCATTTTGTCATTGCTAGGACGTGAATTCTGAGTGGCTGCTGTCTTCAGTCCTGGCAATACTGCAGCAGTTGCTCTATGTTAATTTTAAATGTAAGATATAGTCTGTTCAGTTCAACATTGAATTCTACTGTATGTTTTTTTCCTGCATATTTTGTCCCTTAGAATGTGAAATCATCATGTGATGTACACTCATGACAGCAATGTTACCTCCAGATTCTCTGGGCAGCCTCTATGTTGTTAGGAAAGTACCTATTTTATGATACTTCCAGCAGTCCTCCCCTCTGCTGTTCATAGTTTCTAGCTGTTGTTTGTTATCGTGCTCCTTACTCTACAGCTCTACTGTTCTCTCTTGTGAAGAGATATTGTTCTCCCTGTTCCTACTTGTGCACTATTTTTGTATTATGAGAATGCTCCTGTTGCTATTTCAGTTCTGTTTGGCTCATCTTCCATGTATTGAGGCCACCTGATACAGGACTTCTGCTTTGGGAATGCTAAGTAACTTTGTCTGCACTTGAATCTGAGTGACAGTGTCTCTTCCCAGAAGCAGGCTCCTTTTATATGTGTGACTATTCTTTCTCTTATTAGTTCTCTTTTGAAGTCCACAGACCTGCAACATTCAGCAAATCTATCAACTTCTGTCATGAAAGCTTCATTCTTTACCTTTATTCCTAGCATTTTATTATAACAAGCGATTCTGTCTGAAAATCTTTCTTGAAGGAAGTCACAAGGAATAATAGACTACTCCAGCTTGAGACGTGCTTTCATGTCGAAGTAAACTTAGACACAATAAATAAGAAGGAGCCAACAGTTGTACCTTAAAAAATAGTTTGATAGCAGTTTCTTTCTTAATTAAATTAGATCTCAGTCATCAACTTACCACAGTCAATTGTTCTGTTTGAATTGGTTTCCCTTACCCAATAATGAGAATCTGTCCCCTAGAAAGCTTGTCTAAGTTATTACCTTTTTGTAATTAGTCTAATAACATATCATATCATATCACATCATATCATACCAATTAAAACAGGAAATTGTGACATTTGTTGTAAAAAATTATTTTTCTCTGAATGAAAATCCAAGAGGGAAGTGAACTTATTCTGCCACTAACACACATAAGAACAACACGCTATATACCCTTAATGGTATATAATCATATTATCTTATTTAAATCTGGATCATTAACATTCTTTGAATTTTTATCAGCTTCAAAAGATAAGCAACTTATGCTGGTATAGAATGTCGTATCTGGGGGAAAATTGCTCTCCTGTGAAATGGCAAAACGATTATTATCCAATATTGTAGCTTCTGAAAACTGCACTATCTAGTTAACTATTTTACCTATACCAAATAAAGGTAGTGATATATATTGAAAAGCAATTATATCATTGAAAAATAAGTTTAAGGAAATCTGACTTTTAATCTAATACTTCTTTTTAAAAAAATTGTCTGGCTTTTTAATGAAAAATGGAAAATTGAAGATTAAAATGTCTGTATTTTTTCAAGATTTTGGTGAATGGTATATATGAAAGCATTTTTTAAAAAGATTTTTTAACAAATACATTTTTCACAAACAATTATAGGTTTGTTTCCTGCTTCCGAATTAAAAAATAGAACCAAATCTAGAATGAGATGTCATGGTTTAACCCCATCCAACACCACACAGATGCTCACTCACTTCTCCACCCTCCCAGTGGGATGGGGAGGAGAATTAAAAAAAAAGGAAAACTCATGTGTTGAGATAAGAACAGTTTAAAATAAAATATAACAGTAATAATAATAAAATATAATAATAATAACAATCATCATCATGAAAAGGAATATAGCAAAAAGAGAGAGAGAAACCCCAAGAAAAGACAAGTGATGTACAAGCCACTTGCTCACCACCTGCTGAATGATGCCTGAGCAGCGATCTGCTCCCACTGGCCAACTCCCTTCAGTCGTATGCTGAGCATGAAGTTCTATGGTAGGGAATATCCCTTTGGCTAGTTCAGGTCAGCTGTCCTGGCCATGCTCCCTCCCAGCTGCTTGTGCTCCTGCACACTAGCAAAACACTGGAAGTTGAAAAGTCCCTGATTCCTTAGCAACAACTAAAAACATCAGCGTATGATCAACGTTCATCTCATATTGAATCCAAAACACAGTACTATTCTAGCTACTAATAAGCAAGCTACTAAGAAAAAAGAAAATTAGCTCTATCCCAGCCAAATCGGGACATGAGATTTTTCAGAAAGTACTTTTCCCAGAATGATAATTTTGAATGGATCTAACACTCAAAATTTTAAATAAATGTCGTCTTTTGGAGGAAACACCAGTCCAACCCAATACCTAGTAAACTCAAAGGCAGTATATGGCTCATAGAGTCATACAGTAAATGAAGATGGAAGGTATCTCTGAAGGTCATCTAGTCAAGATCCTCCTCAAAGTGGGACTAACTCCAAAGTTAGATTAGTTTTTTACGGGATACAGCTTTTCCAGAAAGACTTTATACAGGATCTAGAATCTGTGATAATCTATACATCTAAGCGTATATATAAGCATGCTTTTTACATATATGTTGAGGCTCAAAATATGACTTACCACCAGGAAGGAATGTGAAGTTAGCTCTCACAGTTTGAGATATCTTCCTGTGTCTTCTCCAGTTGTAAAAGAGCTTTCAGTTTGAATCTCTAAGAAAAGAAAGTTTTACTGTTCAGCATTCAAACACTCATTTAAATGCAGTTCACATTCCTAAAAATATGTATTTTTTTTCCTTTGTATTCTGTTATCAAGCCTGCTGCACATGTATTGATGAAAATTGTAAATGTAAAGATGTCCTTTACATTTTATGCAAATGCTTCATTTTGTCAGATTCTGCATGTGAGTATGATGAAGAAAGGAGAAAGGAAGAAGTAACAGCTGTTAACCAATTTCTTTGACATTCATGAGGATTGAATGAGAAATAGGAGTATGAAGTTGGAGTTGTGTGACTGTCTGGAGCACTGGCACAAGAGTGTGGAGGGAGTACAGTCTGGTTCAGACCTATGTGGTGAGAGAGTAACAAACAAGATTGGTACTAGGCAGTGTTGCTCTGATTGGCATCTATAAGTGCACCACCCCTCCCCCAGTAATCTACTTTGCAGGCACTCATTGCTCAAGCCCCTCACCCCCCAAATATTAGAATATACATAGAAAATGTATGTATGTACACATATATAAACAAATATGCTCTTGAATGTCTCTCTATGAAAAGAGGTGTCATAATCTGCATCTTTGTTAGATATTCTCTTTTGAATCTAAAGATGAAAAAACAGGTCCCAGAGCATGTAGTATTCATGTTGTAGTTCTTCGACTTACATATTCTAAAAGCCTCTAATACCACCTGGTTTGTCAGTTCATGTACATATGATTGAGGATTTAGTTTGAGGCTCTGAGAACCCGCTCATTGGCATATGTCCAAAGCTGCCTTTACACATGTATTTTATTTATCATTTCATGACTTTAAAAACTTTAGCAAACATATACATAACTTTAGAGATACTTTGTGAAATGACATTGAAAAGCAGTTACAACAAAAAAGGATAAAAGTTCACACACTTAAGGTGCCTTATTTAGTTTGTCAAAAACACTTGAACAGTTGCATGAATCTAATGGAATTCAATGAATCTGCAAGTACATTTTCAGTCCATTGAAAATGACTATCAGTTAAAGGTTACTTCATAAAACTGAGTCATGAGCAAAGATTACTTGATGAAGATGAAAAGGCAAAGAAATAAAACAAACAAACAAATGGAGGTTAAAAAAAATTAGAAATTAGAACAATGGAAATGAGTTAACAGGATTTGTGCCAATAAAAAATAGTTTTTTCATACAGGGTCTTTCTTTGTCTGTCATTGGAGTATCTGTTCATTATGTAGAAAAATTATCTATTGACTTCTATAGCACTATTTCGATTCACACAGGCAACCCTTTCCACTTGAAAAAATCATAAATATCACCCATGAGTCTTTTCTTACACAAATGGAATTGTAAAACTTTTCCTTTCTCCAGACATTTTTCACCCAAGTCAAATTTGAAAGTATTATTTTGAGCTAGCATTAAAGTATGAATAAATTTAGTAATTCATAAACTTATGTGGTTATATTTTCTTTTACATATATTCTTATGAAAGAAAAAATTATCTTGTTAATTTTTCTTCATTTCTTGCCCTCTATTGGCATGTGAAGCATGAGATGCTTATAAGGTTACAATTATCTACTCAGTAAGAAAGGTTATTTATCAAGTATAGAATTACTGAAAAAATAAAGACATTAGCCTCTTTCTCCCCTTTGTTTTCTGTGCCTGTTTTTTCTACTCCAATTCTCTAGCTAGACCTGAGTTGCTTTCTAGACAACTCCAATGCCATCACATCTTTCCTTTGCAGAGATAGTAAGATTAACTATTGATCTGTCCTATATACAAAACTCCAAATTATAAATGCAAACTGGGCTTTCCAAAAGGAAATAGTGCTAGATTAAGCTCATATCTTTTAATATAAAACTCGACAATATTCAAGATCAAGGAAATAAAGTAAGTTTATTTTAAGTTTACATGCTATACTTACTCTGTAGCAAGTCTATTACATAGCAATTCTACTGGAATTTATATGCTCATGCTTCAGTAAGTCATCTGAAATGATAGCACTTGAAAAACAATTAGTTTAGCAACAGGATATAAATAGTAATGGGGAAATGGTAAAGTGATCAGGTACTGGCTAAAGAGTAGACACAAATAGAGCAAGCTAGAGGAAGACTGCCATATTCGGGGAAAAAAAAAAAAAAAGAATGGCCATCATAAAAAAGTTTTCATATTTAAAGGCATAAAATGCATGGGACTATATGCATAATAAAAATAACCAATAAACTTTCTGTTACAAAGAAAAAACCTCATTTTTATATTATCAAGCAGCAAGCTGAAATAACCAATCACCCAAATTCTGTGCTGAGAGGAATGATCCCATTTCCCTTTTCTGTCCAAATATTTCATTAGAATGCATCTCGCTCTGCTCCCTGGCATAGGACTCCATGACTCCTGTGATTAGAGGTCCCAATGTAGAGGTTATACAGGATACTCTTAGAGAAGATATACTGGCTATAGTCACACACTACTGCAAGATGAAAAGTGACAGATTAAATTTCCTTCGTCTACAGAAGACCCAGAACATCGTTCTCCTTTCCTGCATATTTTGTCTATGCAAAACTAAGCACTTTTGCTGACCTTTTAAAACACTGTCTCCTGGTCAGTGTATGTAGAGGAGGCCAAATTTTGGACTCCTGATTCCAAACTTGGAAGACAAGTATTGCTTGGCATTTCCTGCTGGCCAGCAGTATCCGTCTCTCTGCTTGAACAGGAGTTTTCATTAAATGAATTTACTTTCACTTTTAATGTGCCAGCGTATTTTTCGTAATATAATATATATATTTATCCTTATTGTTACAGTGAGGTACTGTATTTTAAATGAGACGGTAGAAAGTTGCTCAGACAACTTCCTGAAGTGCCTTTCAGCATCTGTACATGGTTGTGCAAGTACTCCCAGCCTTTTTCAAAGAAACTAAACCAGATGAGGGTAAAAAGAAGGAAGCCTTTGAATTTAATATCTTTCTCTTGCGTGAGATGAACTCAAAAGCTCATAAGGGCCACAGTTTCATGATGCATAAACTTTGGCAATAACTGAAATTTATGGCATTTCTGCCTCACCACCCCTTGCTGTTCGATCCCAGTCTTGCCTTATGGCTTTTTGCTCACTTGTTGTCTCCGTTTAGGGCT
>VYZX01015324.1:8434-22000 GCA_013401335.1 Brachypteracias leptosomus
AGAGACTGCTGTTAAGATTTAAAATGTTAGTCTTCCACTGCATTTAGTGCTTAGCCCCATGTTGCTTAGTATTTTCACTGAAGATATGAAAGAGCATAGTGAGAAGTGCATAATAAGATATATTACTAGAAGTAAAAGCCAGACAATTTTTAACTTGGAATAAAGCACAACAATTAAAACAAATAGTTGAAGGCTTTCTAGAAAGAATCTTTAAATCAAAGAGATTAATGTGGTCGGTACAGAAGCAACAGATGGTGTAATTGTTGGTCTGGTCTTAAAATGCAGGAGTTCATAAATGTAGGTCTATCCTACTGGAAGATCATGCATAAATGCACTCAGATTAAGAATGTGTCTTAACTCTAAGGAATTTCAGTGGTATTTAAACATGTTTAATCATAATTTGTATAAGGCTGTTTTCCTGAATTAAACAAAAAAGAACAATATTTGATACAGGAGATACATTGGTTGCTAACTGTGAACCAGTTAAGAAAAAGCATCTTCCCAAATCAGTTCACATTTATGAGGATGTCTTGCATCTTGTCTGAATCACGTCCTCCTGGGTCATTGTTTGACATAAAACAAAAGGCTACAGAAATTTTTCAATTTCCATTAGTTTTCAGTAACTGAAACTTTTAAAGACTCACAATAGAAAAGATTTAAAATTTACATATTTGGAGTAAACCCATGTTTTCATTTGAGCCAATATTTTTGCACCTAATTTCTAGACTTTCTGGTTTTACATAATTCATCTCAAAAAAGTATTTGGCATAACCATAACAGTACACTTATATTTGAAGGAAGTGAGGTTTATAGTTTCTGTGTTTTGGGGTCAGAACTGAAATACAAAGTCAATAGAAGCAATCATGGAAGCATACACTGAGTACTTTAAAAAAGAGAAGTACTTTTTTTTGCACTAGAGAGCCTGAAAAAAAAGCACCAAAAGTTTCTTGTTTGGAAAATCTGAAGCTTGGATGCTCTTTGCTCAAATAAATCTGCAGTAATTCCTCACCATCTCTAACAAGACAAAGAAAGGTAGAAAGTGAGGGAAAAGAGAAGAAAAACTTGTGTACTTCAGCAGAACCCCTTGGTTTTCCCCACCATAGTGGGGGCACTAGTAATTCTGTTGTATGATTCTTTAACTGAAATCTAAAGGTAATCTGGTATTGCTATTGTAAAAAGGAATAATGGTCTGCTTTATAAGAAAGAAATACTACCTTTACCCAAGAAATCTAAGAAGTGGGTTTTTATAACTAAGAAGTTTTTCTACTCTTCATATGGATAATATTTTTACTTGAACAAAACAGGAAGGATAACAAAAACAGATGTGTTTTTTTAACCAAGCTGAAACAGCTGAACATATGGGTCACTTATTAAATATACAAGGGGCAACGAACAGTATTTTGTATTCTAAATTTTAACTTCAGGTAATTTTAATCATAAAATAATCAGAAGTATTTTAATAGTGCTGAATGGTTTGATTTTATTTCTTTTAAATAATAAACAATAATAAATTCAAAGAAACAAAACCTCAGAATGTATTTAACTTAAAGTAAATGCTGTTCCTGCATGTATGCTGTATATGCCCCTTACCTCAGAGTAGTGGTGAGTCTTTAGTGCCACAGAATGAAAGAAATTTTTAAAATTAATTGTTTAAACCTGGATTCCCCCAGAAAACATAACACACATTCAACCATGCAAGAAAGCAGTTCAAGCCATGCATACTTCATTTTTTTCTCCATTAACCTCTGCACACACTTCAAAAGAGTTCAGAAGAAAGAGATAAGGATAGGCAAGTTTTTTAAGAACATAACTTATTTACCCTGTCTTTTGCTTGGCAGTTGTCTAACTGTACTGCATCCAGTAGTACTCTCTGCTAGTAACATTCTTGAATGAAAATACAAGCTAGGCTGTAGGATGGCTGAATACTCTAAAGACTTTCCAAAGATAACATCTGCTCTAGAAGGCTCAGTGATAACATAACATTTAGAGAATCAACACATAATTTCTCAGAACAGGTTTACCATTTTTCCAAATCAATATGATTAATGTATTTGTGAAACTGTCTGTCAAGCTTCATGGACCATGGCAAAGTGAACTTATTCTGAACTGGTAGAATATGATTTATTTGCTTATGATTAAGCATTTGAAGAGTGACAATCGATTTTCTCTCAATGCTTCTGGCATATATCAGGGTTATTATTTTGAAAAGATTCTCAAAGACTTTGCATTAAAATTACAATGTGTCAACCACATCTAGAGTATTATATGCTGTTATCATGTATTTGTAAATGGAAAACCTGGTAAATACTGTTAAAAATTTTCGAATAACCTAAAAAAAAAAAAAAANGATACCTGATTTTGTTCTCATGGTAAAGTTACACTAGCTACAATCCTTTCTCAGTATTTACTGTATCTGTATCAGGTTGAAGGGAATTCCTCCATCAGTTTACCCTTTACCTACTGCCTTAAATTCTGAGCTGTATCACCAAAGGCCACTCTGTCAGCAGGGACAATTATATCTTACCAAAAGAGTTAAATGACACTAGCTGAAGAGTGTGACCTCTCTCAGAAATACAGTTCATTTGCTCCTTATTCATTCACATGTTTTGACAGAATATGGAATAGCCTACTCAGAAGTAGTAAATTCAAGAGAAGCAACAGGAGAAAAGATGAAGAACTCAGATCTGGATACCTTTCATCAGCCAATATACAAGATACTGGTACTGAACGCTCTGTTCTTATTACCTGGTAAATTAAAAGATTATAATAACCGTCAACTGATAGCACCACTACCCTCTCTAATAAGAACAAGTTTTTTCCAATTAGTAATTTGTTTGACAGCAACTTTTAGATAACCAAAGTTCCACAGAGAAATTCCCAAAATTCCCAAATATACTTTTTCAGCCAGGGCATGTCATTCAAGTTTTGTCAAAAGAAAATTATAATAACGCTGTCGAGGGGATCTCAATAAAGAGAGGTCACTGTCTTCTGAAGTATTCTGTTGTTGATGCTACTACAAATCATTCTGTAAATTGTAAATATATGTGAACCAGAAGATTCTCCTGGGAAGAGATCTAACTATGTTACAGATGCAGTGAAGTCTGACTTGATGCCTAAAGAGAGGCATACAGAAAATCTGTATATGAGATCAAAGCCAACATACATGCTATCAAGCAACATGGGATTCTTGGTGATCTGTGTTTCACAGAGTTAAGTAAACCCTGCTTCTGGCGGAAAAGAAGTTCATTTCTGAAGAAAAACAAATCACCCCACTGTCTTAACTTTTGAAGGAAATGGCAATGAACAAGAATATTTATGCACAAAAGGAAGAAAACAGGAAAACATTTATCTACACCATGCAATGCTCAAATCTATGCTATGTTTAGAATGTGTCTACTTAATATAAAATACAGAATGATCACTCACTTAACAAGGGTTATGCTCCAGATTATGGTTTGCAACATCTTAACAAAAACTGAACAAGAGTCAAATATCTTCTTAAAATAAAATAAACAGACACTAAACAAAATGCACATTAATACACCTAAATCAACCTGTATACAGACCTTCACAGCAATCTTGCCACATCCTGAGGTCCAGTTTAGGAATGTCTTCACAGCTACTATATCCATGTGGGAATTCAGCCATCTTAAAGACGTCATGTTGTACCCTGGTTATGTTGTCACCATTGTCACACAAAACTCTTGCAAGAGACGTCTGCTTGATCTGAGTGAGCTGAGCAGGTGTGAACACACCCGGGTTCTCATACCATAACCTGTAATCTCACAGAAAAGACAAGTTTGCTAGTGAAAAAACAAAACACACAGTTTTCCAGAGATATTGTAATACTGTATTCAGAATGAAATTAATTATTTCATAAATCCTGTTCTCAACTTTACATTGTATCTGAGGGAGTGTTCCAGATACCAAAATATAAGTGCTTGGTGTCACTTCAACCCTACTTGGTGTCATGCTGACACTCTGAAAGGGCTGAAGTCTTCAACAGATCCTTTTATTTCTCTTCTAGACCCATATCAATATCTTGGGTATCTTGGGACATCTAGAAGGGCACTAGACTACCAAATTTAGGGTTCTTTTAAGGTACAGGTTTTCTTTCTACAGGCAACTTTTTTATGGGTATGAAAAATTTTTATGGAATTGCTAAGATTAAAAGAATGGTTAATTAATACCTAGTTTATGATCAAGATAAATAAGATTGTTTCATTTACTGCGGAAATTTTTTTCTTGGAAAACTATTTTAACGACTCTAATACTTCAGAGAGTTATATATGCTTACTCATTTCATTAAATTCAAGGAGGAAACATGTGCTTTCAAATAATTTTTCACACATAAAGGCCTAAAAGCTTTTATCAGTAAAAATTATAAATAATACATTACTATGAAAAGCAAGCCAGCCCTTGGAAAACATTTGAATTTACTGTCTANTCTGAATGAAATGATATCTGAGGGAAATTGTAAAAGATTTCATTGGAATCTATTTATTTGTCCTAGTATCGCACAGTTAACTCACATTTTGAATCAAGTCTTCCCAGGCAGAATTTTCTTAGACAGAGATTGATTATTTAAGGAGTTGTTTTCTGGATGCAACAATACAGTAGTCAGTTTAAAAGCTAAATTGTGCGATATCTTTGAATAGTAAATATCTATCTTTTTTTATTATTATTTTTAATGATACCTGATTTTGTTCTCATGGTAAAGTTACACTAGCTACAATCCTTTCTCAGTATTTACTGTATCTGTATCAGGTTGAAGGGAATTCCTCCATCAGTTTACCCTTTACCTACTGNGATTCTCCTGGGAAGAGATCTAACTATGTTACAGATGCAGTGAAGTCTGACTTGATGCCTAAAGAGAGGCATACAGAAAATCTGTATATGAGATCAAAGCCAACATACATGCTATCAAGCAACATGGGATTCTTGGTGATCTGTGTTTCACAGAGTTAAGTAAACCCTGCTTCTGGCGGAAAAGAAGTTCATTTCTGAAGAAAAACAAATCACCCCACTGTCTTAACTTTTGAAGGAAATGGCAATGAACAAGAATATTTATGCACAAAAGGAAGAAAACAGGAAAACATTTATCTACACCATGCAATGCTCAAATCTATGCTATGTTTAGAATGTGTCTACTTAATATAAAATACAGAATGATCACTCACTTAACAAGGGTTATGCTCCAGATTATGGTTTGCAACATCTTAACAAAAACTGAACAAGAGTCAAATATCTTCTTAAAATAAAATAAACAGACACTAAACAAAATGCACATTAATACACCTAAATCAACCTGTATACAGACCTTCACAGCAATCTTGCCACATCCTGAGGTCCAGTTTAGGAATGTCTTCACAGCTACTATATCCATGTGGGAATTCAGCCATCTTAAAGACGTCATGTTGTACCCTGGTTATGTTGTCACCATTGTCACACAAAACTCTTGCAAGAGACGTCTGCTTGATCTGAGTGAGCTGAGCAGGTGTGAACACACCCGGGTTCTCATACCATAACCTGTAATCTCACAGAAAAGACAAGTTTGCTAGTGAAAAAACAAAACACACAGTTTTCCAGAGATATTGTAATACTGTATTCAGAATGAAATTAATTATTTCATAAATCCTGTTCTCAACTTTACATTGTATCTGAGGGAGTGTTCCAGATACCAAAATATAAGTGCTTGGTGTCACTTCAACCCTACTTGGTGTCATGCTGACACTCTGAAAGGGCTGAAGTCTTCAACAGATCCTTTTATTTCTCTTCTAGACCCATATCAATATCTTGGGTATCTTGGGACATCTAGAAGGGCACTAGACTACCAAATTTAGGGTTCTTTTAAGGTACAGGTTTTCTTTCTACAGGCAACTTTTTTATGGGTATGAAAAATTTTTATGGAATTGCTAAGATTAAAAGAATGGTTAATTAATACCTAGTTTATGATCAAGATAAATAAGATTGTTTCATTTACTGCGGAAATTTTTTTCTTGGAAAACTATTTTAACGACTCTAATACTTCAGAGAGTTATATATGCTTACTCATTTCATTAAATTCAAGGAGGAAACATGTGCTTTCAAATAATTTTTCACACATAAAGGCCTAAAAGCTTTTATCAGTAAAAATTATAAATAATACATTACTATGAAAAGCAAGCCAGCCCTTGGAAAACATTTGAATTTACTGTCTAGGATCTGAAAACATTTTACCCTATTCTAAGATACAAGAGTTGCTCATTGTGGTATCATTTACATCTCACAAAACTGTAAAGTTATGATTTTATACTGGTACTTTTTTCCACCTATTTCAAACAAAAATAAGGAAGGAGGTGCTTTACGCTATAAAAATCAATAACAATCTTATACTAAACTTAGAAGAATGGTCAAGAATTTTAATTTTACCTACTTATTGTATAATTTTCATAAGGCATTGGACAGTGGGCAATGAATTCCCGAGCACTGGGGTCAGAAAAACAGATTCTGGAATTTCCATCTTGACATTAAGTTAGGCTCCCTTCAGACACTCCCTTCACTCCTTTTCCCTGCACAGGCACACTTGTTTTGTATGGTGCTGGCAGCTTTGATCCTCTGCCCATTGTAAAGACTTTTCAAAGAAGTGAGAGTTGCTTTCACTATGTCTAATAATATTTTACTATTTGCTGGCATGTTGCTTCAAAACATTTGTATTCTTTGGGGAGCAGAATCCCATTTCCTTAATATTCAGTGTTTTATTATAGTTTCCAATTGTTACTTCAGAAAAAAAAACAAACCAAAACAACATCAAAAAACAACCCAAAACCCACAAAAAACTTTTGCTGGAAAAATGCAAACTAACACACACAAGAAAAGCAGTATCACTATCATGTTGTGACACAAATAGGTACTTGTCACCAGCAATTTGGAGATCATAGTGCATCTATTTCTCCTTTTACTCCATCTGCCTCCAGGCCTTAAGAGTTTTATGTTTCGCAGCTTAATTTTTAAACAGATTTTATGTAAGAAAGTAATTTTTTAAAAAACATACAAAAAGGCTTGTGTTACTGACTGAAAAAGCCTTTATATAACCCTAAGTAAAAAATTTATAACCTACATAAAGCAAACAAGATTAGATAAAGTGAATCAAATCTAATTTCCTAATTCTTTCTCTGTTTCCCTTTCACTAGGTTGGGACTAATCAGCCTAACCCTCATGCTGAGATTCTAGGTCACAAATTATGTCTAAAATGACGGAAATGTTGAATTTCAGATTCCAAATAAATGTACTGAAGGTATGCAAAGGAGATCTGGCTGCTGTAACAATAGCAATGACTATTTTCTTATTTCAGGTACTGTAGAAACTGAAAATGAAAAATTGCTTATAACATGCATGTTAAGTAATTTAGAACAACTATCAAATTCTGTCCTTTGGAATAAGCTTTTAACACACTTTTTATGCACAGATTGCTTGTATTGAGTAGATGTGACTCTTCCAGACATGGTCTAGGGGTCAGGGAGATTTAAGACAAAGGTTGGACTTCATGATACTAGAGGTCTTTTCCAACTTAAATGATTCTACGAAATAGGTACAGTGGTTACATACAAAAAGTGATTGTAGTGGGTCTGTCTNGATACTTTTCCAACCTCTGTTTAAGTAAAGGAGATAGTGAAAGTGCCTCAACCAGCACAATTCCTTTGCAAATAAAATAATTAAATAACAATTGAAAGGAAATGAGTAAAATCCACTTTTCAGAAAGGTAAGTAATTTGACCAACTGGTAAAAAGAAACTCAGCATATGTTGTCTGTGGTGCTTTTTGGAGGTCAGTATGACATATTCACCAGAAAGAGTGACAGATTTAAAAAATAAAATAATCATAGATTCTAACTTTATAAGTCAGTTTTAAACTTGTATTGTTCATTTTTTCAATTATATATTAAAATCATACATGAAAACAAGATGAAGCTTGATTTGGAAACAACACATTGCAACTGTTATTTAAGCATCTTCAATTTCAAATTAATTTTGGTTTCCATAGTATTTCAATTTACCTGTCTCCATCCCGAATACGCCTAAACTGTGTGCTTAACAGACACATCAAAGTTGGCCCCAGTCGGCTCCCTGGAACTAAGTCTTCTACCATTAGAGCAGGAAACAGGTCTACGTTCAATGGGGAGCCATACAACCTATAAATAGAAAATCACAAATATTTAATATCAAATATTTTACCATTTACAAAATAACCAGTATGTGGTAAAACTCGGGGCAGGAGATATTAACAACTCACAGTAAAAATGACAATGATAGTGATACATCTTTTGTGAACAACCTATGGGTACATGTATATGCAAGAAATCTTGCAATGTTAAGTTCTATTTGAGTAACATCACGGGGGTCTGCAAGTCTATCCCACAATTTCCTTTCTCCTAGTAGCTTTCTTCTGATTTCTTGGAACTGTTTCTTTTTCAATAGCTTCTCTTTCCTGCCCCTCTGTACACTTTTTTTTTTTAACAGGGCTAATTTTCTGTCTTTGATTTTGTGTAGATAAGCTAGAGGTGACAGGTACTGAAGACTTATTTTCAAACACTGAAGCTCTAAAGAAGAACAGATTACTGGTAGCAAAGGATGTCCACATGAGAATACAGTGAACGATATTCACATTTGTTTTAGTGTATGGAATGGATGGACCTGAACATGTAAATACTTTCGTGAGACTGGCATTAAATATGGCCTTACATTGAGGTAACATGCATATTTAACAACATTAATAAACCCAGACATTTCAAATTAATATTTCACAGACATATAGAGTATATATTAACTTCTTATTGTTCACAGAGATGCAGAAGTGGAGAAATTATCTGCATGTGGGAATTTTCCACATCTCTTTCCTGGTACAGATAGAAATTTCTTAAAGTCTCTTTATCCCTTTCTTAACAAATATTTTCTTCTAGATAAGACTACTAATTTTGCATGCACACTTAGATAATTTATTGTTTTTCTTCACCTCAGGCTCACCTGCTAAGTTTCTCCCTGATTTCAGGATTCTTAATTTCATTTTTCAGATCTTCAAAAGTCTGAGCTGAAGAAAGATTACAGTAAACTCTAAAATCATGGTAGGGAGGAATTCCATGATCTCTGCCTCTCTGAATATTCATAGCTGCCAGATCTAAAGCCACAGTACGTGCCATGGAGAAGAGTCTTTCTGTTAATTCTGTATTGAGTAATTGTGATGGGACACGCATCTTACCAGCAACACCAAACAATCCCCTTAGAAGCGGATCAATGCCTCCTTCATTTACAATCCGAAATGGAGAGAAGAATGCCTTATGAAGAGGTAGATGGCCTTGTGGAATAGGTTCAAAGTTTTCATCCAGTCGATACAGAAAAGGATTAATGAGTGTGTGACCAAACCTAAAAGCGGCAGTTGCAAACTCATTAGTTATGCCAGAATTAACACTGGGATCATAACCCTTATATTCGCCAAGCATCTTCATGCCTACCTCTCCAAAGATCTTAGGTAGCCAGTGGCTAAATGTTATGTGTTGCATTTCTGCACCAACAATTTTGCGTGTTTCATGATATATTGTGTCACCATCCCAGTGTGGATTGAGTTTCAGTAGTTCTGTGGCAATTCTGTTATGTTCTCTAAACCACAAGGTGTGGATGCTGGTAAGACCCAGCTGTTCATTAGAACGTTGATCACCAGCTAAAAAGCAGGGAATTGGGCTCTCATTTTCATCTCTCATACATTCCGTTGGTGGGCCAGTAGCAAATGGAAGAAGGGGTTTGCCAGATCTCTGTACGATGCCCTGTCTAAGAAGACCCCTTTGACTTGCCAGGTCTCTGATTTCTAGTGCTTCGTGGTCTGAACTGCCATACACATTTGATGCATCGATGTATGAAGTCAGCTGGTTGATCTGTTCTCGTGGGTACACAGAATTCATCAGGAGAGATGTCATGCCACTTCCACAAACTGGACTGGAGCGTACGAAAAACATGCAGCGTGCACCATTTCGAACTCTGGGATCATTTGGTGGTATCATGATTGAAAAGCATGGAGGATCATTTGTACAAACTGAACTGCAATGCTGACCATCTGAAAACCTGGCCTCACTTAGGGCAGCCACGGTGAGGTCAAGGTCGTGGTCAAGAAACTGACCCCACTGCATGAGCATGTGAGTGTACTGGTCATCAGGAGTTATTGTTTCTGTTCCAATCAGAGTAGTTGAAACCAAGCGAGGCATTGGGAGAGCGTAGCCATTAGAGAGCCTCCTGGGTTCAATTCCCCGAGGCAAATTAAATCCATTTTCATAGACTGACTTTAATAGACGTTCAAAGGCTGTCAGAGAAGCGCCCCACATGGGATGCTGAAGGTTGTTACATGTTCCATCATGAGTCCTGTACTTCTGGTGGAAGCACATATCTGAGCAGTTGTTCACTCGCCGATGGGCTGTACAGCCTGACAGATTAGCTATCAGGTTCAAGTACTGTGGGGATACAAGGTCGTTATAGTGATAACCTGAAACCAGAAGAGAGACAGAGAGAAAATCAAAGACTTGATAGAGTCACAGTCCCTACAAATTACAAATTTATTTGAAACATTATTTTATTGTTCTACATTTCTCACCAGATTAAATATCCTTATTTAAAAAGAGCAATAATAATCACATATGTATATTACAGCAATATACAGGTCATTTGAGCAACAACCATTATAAGGTGAGGAAGGGACTTTGTAAAATGCCAATTCAAGTCCAACTTTTACAAAATGTTCACAAAAGGAGCTCATCACTTATTTGGTCACTTAAGAAAGCAGAGGTATTTTCAGAAACAAAAGCCTCATATTGAGAGAAATGGAATATTTTCCCCATGTTATTAAAAAAAATTTAAAAACTGTCAGTAACATTTACATGGATTTCAAGACTTTATTTTTTGAGACTTGATAATTCCATGAACATTACTATTTTGTTTTGCTTTATTACAGTGAAAGCTGTAGAATTTTAAGAAAAAAAATTCAACAAAAACCACAAAAAAAACCAAACATAGGCAATATAGCTAAACAGAGGAGTGTGCTCTGGTGTTTGCATAACACTTGGCACAGGTTTCCTCTGCAATCCACACCATTCACCTCTGGGACTACAACATACTTACCACTTCCCTGCATTTTTTCTCAGTTCATAGAAAAATAATAGATACAAAACATATATCGTAATTCATTAGAATTATGTTTTTATAACTCCAAACTAAGGCAACATACTGCATGATCTCTGCTGTGGTATGACGGCATGTGGAAGGATTGAAGATCATAAGGCCTCCTAATACAGTATTGGGTGACTGCAAAGAGCAGAACAGTCAGGCTGTGCCTTGTCCATTCTGCCAATTATGATTGGCAGAAAAAAAAAAAAAAGTGATTTTTCCTTAGAAACATTTGGATTTCATTTTGGGAAAAAAACCCAAACATTAATTTGGGCTATATCTACACTATCAACTTGTGTAGACCAACATATATGTGTCTGTATAGTGAAATTTTTGATGCTGAGAAAGACTGTACCTATTATGCAACAGGAGCAGGTTTCCTTCAGAGAAGCTTTGTTCTGCTAGACCAAATGTGGCCAGGAACCACATTTTTCACTTAATTTGAGAAGAATTCGAACTGTTCAAGACCATATCACAATTCACACCAAAGCACAGTAAGTGAGGGCAACTGAGAGATTCACTTCAAATGGGCTCTGCTGATCCATAGCATAGTGCGGATGAGTGAAGATCCAGGAGAAAGCCCAGGAAGTAGAATATTTGGCAGCGTATATGTGCTTTTAGCCAACTAGGAACAATCATACGCCACCATGGTTCTTGATCTGGAAAGCTTGCAGTCAGGAGTAAACCAAACAAGCAGAATAAAGGCAGAAGGACAAAAGGAAATGAGGGAATGTACAGTGGAACTGTGTTCCCACAGGCTCATGGGGTTCCTACCATGATGGCAGTCACTCAAGTATACGAACTGAGTGCAGTTTTGCAAGAGGTCAGTGCAGGCTAACCATACACAGTTCGGAAATGTTCCTTTTAGTCCTGAGCTCAGTCCCCATGTGCCTACAGAGACACTGACTTTCATATACATTCAATACATAATGTGTGCCAGACACATTGGTTCTTTGCCAATTTCTGCAATGCAGGGTAATTTCAAACAACCCCCTAAAGCCTCTCTTTGTCTTTCCCTTGAAAGGGACTGGATTGTTCATAGCTGCTCAGCTGGGGCAAGACCTGCGCTCAGTCAGGGGATCTATGTTTTCTCAGCCTCAGGCTACATGTGCTCCAAGTGGTTTACAAGTCAAAGTAAAGATACTGTAGACTTACTGTTTGCATTAGGCAAAACAAACCAGCTCTTGCAGGCTTACATAAATTATTTTATGGAATACTCCAGACTAGGAAAAAGAACAATAAACCACAGAGCAAAACCAGTAAGTGTCACTGGGGAATGCAGAAAAATAAACTCTTTGAGGATTATTGATAACATATCATGCATGGCAAATCTGGTGGCCTCTTATAATGGAATAACAGCATCGGTGGATAAGGGAAGAACAACCAATGTCATCTACCTGGACTTGAATAAAGCCTTCAACACCGTCCCGCATGACATCCTAGTCTCTAAATTGGAGAGACATGGATTTGATGGATGGACCACTTAGTGGATAAGGAATTGGTTGGATGGTCGCACTCAAGGAGTTGTGATCAACGGCTCGATGTCCAAGTGGAGTCTGGTAACAAGTGGTGTCCCTCAGGGATTGGTACTGAGACTGGTCCTGTTTAATATCTTTGTCAGTGACATGGACAGTGGCATTGAGTGCACCCTCAGCAAGTTTGCAGATGACACCAAGCTGTGTGGTGCAGTCAACATGCCCGAGGAAAGGGATGCTGTCCAGAGATACCTTGACAGGCTGGAGAGGTGGGACTGTGCCAACCTCAGGAAGTTCAACAAGGCCAAGTGCAAGGTCCTGTCCCTGGGTCGAGGCAATACCAAGCACAAATACAGGCTGGGTGATGAGTGGATTGAGAGCAGCCCTGAGGAGAAAGACTTAGGGGTGCTGGTTGATGATAAGCTCTACATGAGCCAGCAATGTGCCACTGCAGCCCAGAAAGCCAACTGTGTCCTGGGCTGCATCAAAAGAATTGTGGCCAGCAGGTCAAGGGAGATGATTCTGCCCCTCTATCCCACTCTTGTGAGAACCTGCCTGGAGTACTGCATCCAGCTCTGAAGCCCTCAGCACAAGAGTGACATGGACCTGTTGGAGAGGGTCCAGATGAGGTCTACAAGGATGATTAGAGGGCTGGAACACCTCTCCTACAAAGACAGGCTGAGAGAATTGGGCTTGTTTAGCCTGGAGAAGAGAAGGCTCAGGGGAGATCTTACTGTGGCCTTCCAGTATCTGAAGGGGGCCTACAAGAAGGGTGGAGAGGGACTTTTTACAAAGGCCTGTAGTGACAGGATAAGGGGTAATATGTTCAAGCTGGAAGAGGGTACATTTAGATTGGAAATTAGAAGGAAATTCTTCACTCTGAGAGTGGTGAGACAGTGGAACAGGTTG
>VYZX01015324.1:23744-60140 GCA_013401335.1 Brachypteracias leptosomus
AGGTGTTTAAAAAATGAGGATGTAGCACTTGAGGCTATGGTCTAGTGGTTAGGGAGATGTTGGGATGAAGGTTGGACTTGATGATCCTAGAGGTCCTTTCCAACCATAATGATTCTCTGATTCTATGATCATGTGGTACTTTCCTTATAATCATTACCCATGTAGTCCTTACATAAATATTTGTCTGCTGTTGCTATCCTGGTTGCTACTCACATTTTTGAAATCAAGTTGTGAGCAAAACTTGACAATGAATGTTTTGGGTGGAATGACTTTCATTACCAATTTAAACTAAAAGGTTCAGCTTCTCTGTTTAGAAGTTCAAGTGGGTGGCAATGGCTCATCTATGGATTAGATTCAATGGTTTTCAGAGCAGAGTGGCAGCTGCCATAAATGCCAGTCTCAGACCCTTAATTACCCCTCACACAGTAGCCGCTAACTCTGGTTCTGCTTTCTAAAAGGTTGGGTGCTGGGCATTTCCAGTGCTTAGAAGCTGGCTAGCTCAATTCTTATAATATTAGCTATAGGTTTGGGGTTTTTTTCAAATTGCAAGGAGAACATTTCATAGACTCATAGAAACATTGATTAGAAGAGACCTCTCACCCAGACCAAGCTCCTCTGTCTCCAGCACTAGATCAGCAGAGCTCTATGTCTGTCTAGTGGGCTTGAAAACCTTCAAAGACAGAGACTTCTCAGTCTTTGGATAAGTTGTTCCAGTGCTACAGTGGCCTCCTGGTGAGAAAGTGTTTCCTAACATCTAATCTGAACCTCCCAAGCAGCAGTTTGTGGCCATTCCCCTTGTTATACAGTCTGGCACTGCAGAGGAGAATTTGGCTCCATAGTCTTTCCTCGGAATATTCTAAGATTTTACATTTTTAAAGGTCTCTGAGTGAGAAACTGTCAAGTTTCTCAACTGTTCCTAATGCAAAAGTGTTAAATAATACCTTCCATTTGGNTACTTGGTCTAGTGGGAAGTGTCCCTGCCATGGCAGAGAGGTTGGAACTAGATGATCTCTGAGGTCCCTTCCAACCCAAACAACTCTGTGATATTATATATGTTGGCTACTAGGGCTGTCTAATTCTAAAACTACATCCAGAAAACTTCTTTATAATAACACGCCTTTTTAAATGATCTTCATCCATCAAGGTGAGAGGACTGGAAAACATGCCTTATGAAGAGCAGCTGAGGGAACCGGGGTTGTTTAGTCTAGAGAAGAGGAGACTGAGAGGAGACCTTATTGCTCTCTACAACTACCTAAAAGGAGGTTGTAGTGAGGCTGGTGCTGGTCTCTTNTCTCACCCAGACCAAGCTCCTCTGTCTCCAGCACTAGATCAGCAGAGCTCTATGTCTGTCTAGTGGGCTTGAAAACCTTCAAAGACAGAGACTTCTCAGTCTTTGGATAAGTTGTTCCAGTGCTACAGTGGCCTCCTGGTGAGAAAGTGTTTCCTAACATCTAATCTGAACCTCCCAAGCAGCAGTTTGTGGCCATTCCCCTTGTTATACAGTCTGGCACTGCAGAGGAGAATTTGGCTCCATAGTCTTTCCTCGGAATATTCTAAGATTTTACATTTTTAAAGGTCTCTGAGTGAGAAACTGTCAAGTTTCTCAACTGTTCCTAATGCAAAAGTGTTAAATAATACCTTCCATTTGGCTTTGCATTTTGAAATAAAACCAAATAAGGAAAAATATGAATATTAAAATCTGATCATTAGGCTATTTAAACGAAAACAGATTTCTTTTACTCTTCAAGTTTCCCTCAAACCCAGGTTTCTGTGGATTTTGTAGGGCTGAGAAACAAGCTCTGGTTGTGAACAGAATTTCCAGTATCACAAAAAGTTGCCTGATTGTGTTCATTCATTATGTATTTGTATGCTTTAATACTAATTTTTTGTAAACTCTAGGTGACTGAATTTCAGTATTACAAATCCTAGTGAAAAGTGTTCAAGCAATTCTCACACATAAGATTTCATATATTCCTAGCATTATATCTAACATGCTTGCATATGTATCTAATCAGAACCAAATTAACTCAGGTTGCTCTTATAAAACACAAGCCTTCAAAGAATTTTGAATAAGTTTCTGTGACAAACTATTCATCACAAATTATTTACTCAGATCTAATAATGAGTAACAAGGTTCTTTTACTAACAAATGTTATAGTACCCCACAAAGCTTGCAGTCTTTGGTCTTACAAATACTAGCCTAGTTCATGGTCAGAGTTAAAGTTTTCGGAAGTTACAATAAATACTCAATTATAAATATCAAAAAGAATATAGTAAGTCAAAATATTTCCTCTAGATTTCCAGTGTAGCTTTTGGCTATGTATCAAGTCTCAAAAGCTCTCCTAAAACTCTATTATTATTTCCAAATGCTTCAGTCCTATGTCTCAAGTCTATCCACACACATATCTACACACATTTGTTGTATATGCTCCAGTTGGACTTCATGAATTTGAGCTTGGACTTCAATAACTCAAAGGTAGAAATATTAAACCTCACATTTTTCTGCTATTTATAAAAAGCAACAAAAACTGTATTTCTCATTACATCAGATCAGTGTTAAAGGAGAAAAATTAGCTTAGTTTGACATGCACTTAAAGAATGCATGTCAAATAATTCTTTGAATACTATTGTGGTAAAGGCAGAAACCTTGGTTTGTAAAGTAACAAATCCCCCTTGCTATATCATTTTTTCTCCTTGCCAAGGCATGCTGACACTAAATAGTTTTACTTAAAGAAACATGAACAAAATACTGATTATCTCTAATACATAACAGAAAAGTCTGTTCTGCAATGAAACAATGCTCCTAATAAATAAACACACAGGGAGGTAACAAACAGGATGCATTAGGCAAATCCATTATACCAAATGTGACTAGTAGAAGAATCTGAATATGATTTTTTTCCTTGTCAATGTGAGGAAAAGATAAAATCACTTAGAGAGCTCAAACAAACTGAGTTATACCATAATGTAGCAATGTGCAAACTAAGGACTGAATTGGGAAAACACATATATTTCGTGAAGTTTTGCAAAGTCAAGTACTCCACTGATTTCAATGTAGTGGTTTTGCAATTGGGACTCAGAAACAGAAAATTAATTACTATTGAAGTATAATAACTTAAGAAGGTAAATACACTTCAATACAGAAAAATAAGGAAACAGTACTGACTTGTTCCATTCAGGTCAACCATTAGACCATCTTGTACATGATCTTGAATAAGCTGTAATGTCCTTTCAAATATTTCCCCAGCTCTTGCTTGCTCAACAGTGTATGGATCTCTTGGGTATCGAAATAAGGCTAGCAAATCATTTGGAGAACGAGGACGACTGATAGATAATTTGAAAAAAATAGTAAGTATACACAGGAGTTACAAAATAACAGTACTATATAAATCATGTAAACATTCAGCAACATGTTTAGTACATACCTTGGTTACTCATCTCAAAATGGAAGGCAAACAAAAAAATACATATTTAATAAAATAAAACATTAAGCATTTAGTAGCAATTAATATTTAGTAGATTATCTCAGCAAATAAACTGCTGCATTGAATACAGATCTCAACAGGAGTGTTTAAACAATAGGAATCTATATGTGTTAAACTGTTAATATTCCCAGAACTAACCAGATGTTAACAATGTCATTTAAATTTTAAAAATGGCTTCTTGCTTAATAGATCTTCCACAGTATATACAAAATCAATTTTGACTTCTCAATAAAACAAAAAAAAAGAACGAGATACCTGTCAAACAGATGTGTACGTGTTGAATTTATTGCTCTGTCAACAGTCGCAATTGCTTCCACAATTGATGTTTGTACAAAAGGATCTCCATTTCGGCTGACATTAGGGACTACAGAAAGAGGAATCATATGTTATTGCAAAAATGGCCACACGCAAAAAGATACTGCTATAAAACAGAGTCTAGACACGACATCATTTCAGCTGTACAAAGTAAACCCTCGTTCTTTAAGTATTAGTTTGTCCAAATACAAATTTCTTAACCATTTTGAAATTCTATCAAAGCATATTATAGTAGAGCAAAATTAATTTAAAACAGAAGCTAATGTAAGTTTAAAAGCCAGCTTGCTTATAATTGTAAAACAAAATAATATGATGATAAATTCATACAGCGTTTAACTCTCCATTAATTAGTCCTACAATTTCAACTAAAAATGACCCCCCCCAATTAATTATTATTAACGGTTTTTTTCTGATGTGGTATATTATCAGCTTTCAGGTATTGATATCAACAGTCTGACCTATATCCACTGAAATCAATGCAAGTATTCCATTTGATTTCAATTAGTACTGAATTAGTACTGAATTCAATGCAAGAATTTAAAGGGCTTATAGGAACATGTTGCAAGTAGAAACTACTGACAGACTTAGTTTGCCTTTTAGAACACATGCAGCACAAATTCAAAGAGATTTCACACACAAAAAAAAAAGAAGAAAACATAGAAACTCCAAAATTTAAGAAATGCCACAGAATTTTATATATTTCTAAATAGCTACAGCAAGCTATTAGCATTGCTCACCTCCTGAGCTTAGTCTAGTAAGCAATGCACATTAATTTTAAAGGGCTATAAATATTTTATTTACTTTGATCACTACTTTGTTTTCTACTTTAAAATTATCTAGGTTTTTAAAGCTACATTAAAAGTCATATGCTATCTAACATTAAACACTATTTAATGTTAAAAGCTATTTAACAGCTCTGCATAATACTGGAAACTCACTAATGCATAGGCCCATTCATCTGCCTTTTTATACAGTACTCACTTGCAGCTGGATGTTTGTACAACGTATCTAAGGCTAATAACCTTCCTTTCAGTCTAAACCAAGAACTACCAGATCCAGGGGCAACAGCTAACAATTTCCAGAGTAGGTTTAGATTGGAAAAGTCATACAGCAAGAAGGGTAAAGTAGGGAAAAAGTCCAAAGCAAATACACTGGAATAAAATCAGTAGATGTACAAAATCAACTGACATAAAAACTGTTGTTTGCAAGCTTTTCATAATTTTTTTTTTTTTTTAATAGGCAATATTTCATTATTCCGCCATAACTGCCATCTTAGGCTGTGTCTATATGTTTCAGAGACTAGACCTGGGTAACCAAACTTAACCATCTATACCGTCAAATAAAACAGTCCCTGGCACTCTATAGCTGTAGCTGAAGCCTCTTTCTCTGCCCTGAGGCCAGCTGCTTTGGGCTCCTGAACATACTCCCAGCATCCAAAATGAGCAGATCCTTTCCACAGTGCCTAATGACAGTAGTCCCTGATCTGTCCTAATTATCAATTGTCCTCCTTGCTTGAGAGCTTCATTTTCATAACAACCATACAGAAACATTATCAGACAAGCTACTTATTTTAAGGAGAAATACCATTTATAGGTTTGTTACACTCATTTTAGTTATTTCAGAGAGTGTTTGTGTGCCATGAACTTAACACTGCAACATTGCAAATTGTAAAAATCCAGTTGCTGGTTACCTTCCCTAGTGCTGTCCTCAACAGATGTAATCTCGGTGTCCACTTTAAATATGTGTTTTGCAGAGCTATCTTTCTGATTTATGGTACACATAGGTTGAATCATAAACCTTGGTCAGATGTTAACTACACTGTACTTTATTTTTGTTTAGACTATTTGCTGCCAGTAGCTCTCTTTTTAGAATAATATGCATTGAAAGTTAAAGCTCCCTGCAAGCCTTTCACTCAATACCTAGGGGGGGGTGGAGGGGAGGGGAGTGTGGAAATGGCAACTTTTTTAAGCAACAAAAACATAATTCACATATATCCTGCCTTACACTTAATCCAGAGACTTTTACAAAACAGAAAAGGACAGAAGAAAAAGGCAAAAGAAAGGCACTTGCCTTCACTGTGTCTCAATGTTAAGAAAAGATTTTTATCTTTTAGGAACATTCAAAAAACATTATTTAAAATAAATATTGACATGCAAGTTTTTAGGCATTTCTGGCTATGCCATTATTAATACTACCCAGACACCAAGCATCCAGAATTTATAATCTGTCCACCTGTCCTCCTTGCTTCTCTCTTCATTTTTATAGCAACCACAGAGAAAAAGTATCTGATATACCACTAGTTTCAAGGAGAAACAAAATTTACAGTTTCAAACTGAATGTAGATTAATCAAGGGTAGTTTCAAAATTTTAGGTTTATTGATGCTACAGTTTACAAGAAAAATAACCACATTACAATTAAATACTGAAGATCAGCTAGCACCAAATTTTGTAGTTTGCTAATTCTAGCAGATGAGGATGAACAGTTGACGCCTGCACTAAGTCAATGAAATTGGTTTCCTTTGGGGTTATAATTCAATTCATGGTTTCATTTTTCAAAGCTCTTATTGATTTGCTATCTGGCTAAACTTTTTTTTTTTTAATAAAATAAATAAACAAACAAAAACCTCAACTTTTTTTCTATGTATCTCCAGAGTAACCAAGATTACCTGGGTTTTATGGACTTCCTTTCATTTGCAGACTTTATATATGCAGGTGAAAACTTATCATTGAATGATTCACAGTCCTGCAATTCTTATCTCAGGCATCAGATTGAAGAAATATTATTTTTGATAGAGGAGGAGATAGATTGATAGTCTGTTAAAAACAACCGAAGCTAGAGACCATCTTAGTTCGATGGTATGTGATTGGTATCATGGTAAACAGTACATTAGAAAAATCTATATATTTATGATATGTATTTATGAATTCAGTAAACAAAATACAGACATAACACTGGAAAACAGTATCCAATGTGCTAAAAAAAATCACTGTTCAATACTCATTTTTCAATGATACAAATATACTGTGTCATGTTTTTTACTGAAAGACACACAAAAAAAAGAAAAAAAAAATCACACGGTTTCCCTAATATTTTCCATCAAAATGAGTCTGAAAAATCAGCAGTTTTCCTCAATTAGTCAGAAAGGCATTAGGGTTCATCTGTGTAACAAAGTTATTTCCTTAGCCCCTTTGGCTTCTTTATTATCAATTATTATGTGTTAATAATTGATAACTATTATTTGCCATTATTACTTTCAAATAATTAGAATAAGCTCAAATATTCTCCTTTTCTTTCTGTTTTCTCCTTTAGCTTCTTAAGATCATTATGACTTTCTTGAATTACTTCACCATGGTTGCAGCCTAATTTTCAAACGAGAGAGCTGTAAGTGTCCCTTTAAAGATACCACAGGACTTTTTGTCAAGTTATCCCTAAGGATTAGACTGTGTATTTGACTAGCAAATTCTAATAGGTCCAAATAATATCTCAAGAGGAAAGCAGTATGACTAACTGGAGCCCAAAGCATTGTTTGTTTTGAAGCTTAACTCCTAGAGACATTTTGGCTGACATATTCTTATTTTTACCCACATCTGTGCAGAGAGTTGCCTGAATTAAGTGAAGGGTAAAAAAAGGTAGAGAGGATTATGAAAGAGAAAGAAAAAGACGAACAGGAAAAAGAATGTAATATTTGATTAATTCATCAATGCACCTCACAAATTAAGCAATTAGAATAAAACTAATAAACTAACTCATACCTCTGATTCATACACCTTACCGTTAACACTGAGCACCATACTAACAGAGGAGTAGCCTATGGTATTCCGGGCAACACATTCGTATCGACCTTCATCAGCTGTTCCAACATCGCGAATGGTAAGAAATCCCTCTGGACTAACATGAAATTTTCCACTCTCAGTTACCTGTACTCCATCCTGCAGCAAAGCACAATGTTTAGATCTTCTAACCACTCTGTTTTCAAATCTGAATTTTTGTCTTCTTAGTTTATCTTATCTTTTGTATAAGATAAACTTATACAAAAAATTCACACACTGTTATGTTGACAGGAGGTCTTGCATGCACTTCTAAATTGTACTGTGTATTTATTTACCTTTAAAAGTGCTCACTATTATAAAGTATTGTAATAGTTACAGGTCCTCACCACATAAAATTTAAGACCCCAAAATAAGATCACACCTCTTGAGAACATATATATTTGATTTTACTCCAAATTAACCAACTAAAAAACATTTCAAGAGCTTTATATTTATCAAGTCTTCATGTGCCATTCACTTAGAAGCTATTTAAGGTGCACTAAAGTACATTTTCTAATGCTCACTAATTGAAGAGAAGATGATATTCAGGAAAACTGAAGATCAATATTAGCCACCTACTAATTCACTGGCAACTGCTAATACCTCTAACAGATAGTTTGATATAACAAATATTGCACAAATGGAAATCAAAGCCCCAGAGAGGCTATCAAAGAGTTGCCGAAACATCTCCTGCTTGAAGTGTCAACCTAACTGTGTCAAAGGACTCAGCAATACAGTATTTTTTTATTGCTTTGTATCTACAATATCATTGAAAATATTAATATTAATGGGATATTTGCAGAGAACTGTCACTATAATATATAGGACTTTTAAGGCCTATATTATAAATTTTAGCTGGTCTCTAAAATGAATTGCATAACCATATAATTTTTTTCATACATATAGAATTCAAGTTTGGTATCTATACACATGTTCTGTCTTAAAGATTTGCTGTTTGAACTTCAGGAAACCTTTTCAAACACCAGAGCAAGCAATAACTTGACAATGTGCACTTTAAATAGCTGGTTACGAAGAGATGGAAAGGCCACTGTCTTTCTACAGCAACCAGACAAGTAACTAGTACCTTATTCCAGGTAATTACAGGCTCTGGCTCTCCTTGAGCGCTGCATGGGATCTGCACATTCGTGCCAACCTCCACTGTCATGTCACTGGGAACGCTGGCAAATACAGGAGTCACTAAAAAACCAAATGACTCATTGGCAAGGTATGAAATACAACTTGTGCAAATGCAATCTAAAAAGAGGTCAGCATTGTTTATTTTTTTGATTACCCAACATTTCTTAATCTATAACCATATTCTATCTGCAAGTTTTCAGTTGCTCATAAATTTGTCATAGAGATAAAATTCCTTACTCCTGATGTCTGCTTCAGGCTGATTTTTAAGCACTCTGAACTTCTAACAAAACAAGCTTAGTAGATGCCAAAAACATGTAAATTCCATAAATTAAAAGCTCTGAAAATTATTTCCATGAATAATCTGAACAAAGTCACCAAAATTAATTTCTCATCAACTTGTGTCAATATTTTCAAGTTTGTATTTTTTAAATAGCAACAAGAGAGATTTCTCTAGATGTTAAAAGCAAAACTCTCCACAACTCATTCAACTGTGATACCCCCAGCCCAACTTGCTATGGTGCTAAGCCTTCACAGAGCTCCTACTGCACTGACACCAACAAGCCCTAGGGCTTAAAATAAAAAATCAACTTCAATTTTAAGGATACAGGACACTAAATCCAGTGTGAAGAAAATGAATGTATTTTTAATTCCTAATTTCCTTCAGAACCAGATTGACATCCAGGACCCAGACATCATCATGAGAAGAAAATACAAGACATTAAGAATTGTATTTCTGCAGTAATATATCAGTATTTTGGGAGAAGAGGGCTGTGCTTTTAGAGAGAAGTATTTGGTCACACAGCATACATTTGTATCACCAACAAAATTTGGCCCTAATGTTAAATTGTTTGTATGTAAAAGTCTGTCAAGGACCAGAAACCATTTCAAATAAGGTATCCAGAGGCAAAGGTCCAGCACTGGGAGATAGGAGCGTCTGGCTCTGTGGATATGAGCCATGTCGTGCCAGCAAACAGACCTGGACCATTAATCTGTATTCATAAACACAGATTTAGCCACAGTGACCACTGACTAGACATTCCTCAGATGGGCAGTCCTTTTCTTAGATGCCTAGAGGAAAAGGTTTTGTCTTCTTGTATAATTGAAAATAGCATTGCAATGAATGTATGGAGAGCTCCAATCTAAGGCTGCATATGCAGCCTTCATTCTTGTATTTACCATCTCTTGATGACTGGATTTTGCAACCCAAGTTACACAAAAATCACTTTATTATTTACTCATGTTCAGGGAAGTTTAACACAGTTGGAAGGCCATAAAACTTTTTAAAATTCAGTTTTATGTGGAATTTTAGTCAAAAATTTTACATAGGTGAAAAAAATCTCAATTTTGAAAAATCAATCTCCCAGTACTGGTCTTAAGTAAGAAAAATCAATGGATTTTTTTTTTCTGACAAGCATCTAAGCTCAGGAAGACATTTGGGCCCCTTTCAATAAAATACTGTTTAAAATGAAGTCACTAACAAGAAATGCTTTGAATTAAATGCTTAACCTCCTTAAGTTAAATACTAAAGTACTTAACAAAACTATAAATGTTAATATGATTCAAATTAATCCTAGAAGTAGCTTACATAGAATTTATTTGAAGAAAAGCATAAGAAAAATGGAGTGAGGTTTTTTTTCTTCTGTCAGCTTATTTTAAGTATAAGGAATGACTTTTCACTGTGAAGGTCATTCTGCCATTGTAAAATAATGTGTCCTGTTTCTGGACATCAAAACATTGTGTTAATAACTCTATTTAGTTAACAGCATAGAGGCTTAGAAGAAACTAGCATTTTCACAAAACAAGTATTTTCCCACAGATAGGAATACTGTCACCCTCAAAGCAAACCTCCATTCTTCACAAAAAAAGTGTAAACCAGATAAACCTCTTTCACAGAAGATAAGACTGTTCCAAAGGAATGATACTCTGTACAGATATTGATAAGTATCCATGCATGTTATTTATTAAAAACCACCTGGAATCTAAAAATAGATATACTCAGAAATCATTATGAGAAATGTGAAATGTTAGCAATATTCTGAACAGCAAGTTTCTTAAACAACAAAAGATATAGCTTCATTCTCACAAGCTTTTATCAAAAAAGGCCATATTTAGTTGTAAGCTTATGCAGTCTCCAAGTGACTTTCAGCAATGTTTATCAGGACACTCTGTCCCATATGCTTAATTTATAAAACCTTATGAACCACCTTATAATTCAAAACCAGCAACTTAGAATCACTATAAAATGCAAAGTCCTGAAGAAAAACCCAAGTACTATTCAAGCTCTGTTTCAAAAGCTTTTTTTCCTTCTAAACAAAGACAAACTACTCCATATGAACATTTTGTGCCATCAGAAAGAATTAATTCTTAATCTTGCATTTTAGGACAAAAAAACTTCCAAAACTCAAACATAGTACTGTGCATTTTAGTGTAAGTGTTGTTTTCCCCAGCAGCTGTACATGGTGAACATACCTCTAGGCTGTACTGTCAGGTATACAACAATTCGTTGAGATCCAATAATGTTGACTGCTTGGCATTCATACTGTCCCTGGTCATGCAGAGCAACCCTGGAAATCCTGAGGGTTCCAGAGGATAGAACTAAATGCCTTCTGTCAACAGACAACTGGCCTCCTGAAACACAGAGCAACAGCATTTGCTATTTATAGCAGTGCAGAACAAAGTACTTTTGTGTCAGAAAAAGGGAAATCCAGAACATTTTAAATTCAATAAAACATTGGAAAAAATTAAAATCCCTTAAAAAAAAAAAGAAACTTTAAAACCTTTACTTCTCAGAAGGTAAACATGCAAAGCAAATAAAACATACATATGCACATGGTCATAATCCAGAACTCTACTCCATTTGTGGTAGAAATAAATATTTTCATTTAAGGAGCATGATAAAGCATCCGAATGAGAAGGCATCATAAGAAGAATACCAAGACTTATTACTGTTTGGTTAATATTATTGCCATTTATGTAACACACAATTCATCTCATCTGCCTAGAGCATCTAGATTATAGAAAAATACATACAGCCCTGAAATAAATGGAATATAATAAAAATGAAATAAAAGGCACATCAGTGTCTATACCCTATTCTTCCTTTCTGGACATTTCATTTGATTAGAGCAATCTTGATAGAGGAAGAAACAAGGACATTATCAGCATCAAAATGATTAAGGGTTTGTTAAAAATCTGCTTTATCTACTATAATTTAGAATTTCCTAAGAGTTGTTTTGCCTGCTGGAGCTATTTCATTTGATTCAACTGGAATATTTACTTACTGATAAAACATCCACTACAGTATTCTTCCCGCTGGATTTGGCTTAATGCTTTTACAGCCATAACCTGATAAAACAGTCAGCAGAGTGCACCCCAGTGTTCCAATCAATGTGCATTAAATGACAGAAATGCAGTTACACTGATGCCAGTTACAGGCTGGACTGTTCTGGTTTCTGAACAGAGCACATTCCACCCAATTTAAGATTGCCTGTTAATGACAGTCATCTCCATCTCTTCTGCAGTAAACTGGCAGTGATAGATACTGCCACATGTGATTTCTTTCATGTTTCTTAAACATTTATTATCAGGAATCCATTATAGAGATATATTTTAGTGACTCTTTTTTACTGAATAATGAAAAATACTTGGGCTTGTAGCTTCTGTGGGACACCCTGACTTTTCCAGTTAAATCAGAAAGAGATGAGCCTGTTTCCTTCAGAGACTGAAACATGTAAACAAATACATGCAATTCCTTTCAATGCATGAGTGATTCCAAAATGACAGCTAAACCATTCTAGTATTTTAAGAGTAAAAACAGAACAAGCTCACCTCCTTTAGTCCAGGCAATAACAGGCTGGGGATAGCCTTGCGCTTCACAAGGAAAGTCAACGGTTTGTCCCTCAATCACTGTTTTGTCTTGAGGAGTGACAGTAAATTGAGGTAGAGCTACAGAAGGGAAAATAAAGTGGTAAAAAAGAAAAACAAAAACCAAAACAAAACTGAAAAATGCACAACTGTCTGAAATTACATACTGTTTCCTGTGTGACTTGAATAGCTCATACTGGTGGGAAAAGAGATGCTAAGGCAACCCTTTTATATTGTGTCCACTATAAGGCAGAGAATTAGGGCAGTCTCTTGTGCAACAGGAACATTTCTCTCAAACCTGGTCCTAGTATTAGTGAAGGCCTCTGGGATCTACTGCCATAGATTCAAAATAAGAGGTACAGGAAGATTCAGAATTAACCACAGAGGGTTCCCTGGATTAAAATACCTTCTTCTCTTTCTCTCAAAATATCCTCAGCTAAATTGTGAAGAAAATTAAACATAGTCAAAGCCATCCTGAGCTGCTTGTTTTCTTCTTTACACAAAAGGAAAGCAGTCAGTGGAGTGTGGGGAGTGTGGGCCAAGTTCTTCAGGAACATCATGGCATTATCAGCGTAAGAAGTAATTTGTTCAGCTCTCAAAACAAAACCATCCATTGGTGAAAGATAAATGAACAAACCACATGGACAAGTTGGTTTATATAGCTTTTAAAATGGAACTCATTAACAAAGCATCTGCAAACTAAACTGTTTGCCAACTAGAGATCTTAACGTGAGAAGAGAAAAAAACTTAGATTTAATGGTTACTCAAATTTTTTGCAAATAGAAGTTCCTGCATGAAAACATTTGCAAAAAATATTCTCCATGTATACAGGAGGCTTTTGATATATCGTTATATGCTAATGTCTCATCTGGCAGTGATAGTTTCCATGAAACTCAGCAGAAAATGTTCCCACATTCAGTGAAGTGTCTACAAAAGAAAGGTAGCACAGATCTGTACTCAAAACTCTGTTTCTAGTACTCCAGGCACAAATTCTAATCTCTAGGATTGCTGCCCACTATAGAAAAAAATTAATTCCCCATAAATTTGACACTGTATGTTGATTCCTACAGGCAAACAAAACATAATGAAAAATAACATTTCAAAGCACCAGTGCTTAACTTTTGAGAATAATCAATGAAATATAACTTTCAGGAAATTGGTATGTGTCTTACTCTGACTGAAATGTAAAATAACTTTCCTACAGATTACACTAGAATAATGTCATTAAAAGAAATAACTCCTATGGTTTCAGTTCAGCCCTGACAATTCAGAAAAAAAGGCAAAAATCACACAATTTAAAGTAATATAGTCTTCCTAATATGTTTTACAGCATGTCAGTCCTAGTTTAACGTTACTCACCTTGGACTATAATGTATGCAGTCGCATAGATATTATCTATGCTGTTAGTTGCAAAACAGGTATACTCGCCACTGTCCTCCTGCTTCACATTTTGTATGTAAAGTCCTCCTGATGGAGTTATGGTGATGCGAGGGTCACTTGGCAAAGGGGTTCTGTCACCCTTGGTCCAGGTAATTCGTGGCTGCGGGTGCCCTGTTGCACTGCACTCCAAGGTAACACTCTCTCCAACCAGCACTTCAGTATTTTGCGGGTGAATCACAAAACTTGGCCGGGCTGTGGGAAAAGAGCGATGCCTAAATATGACTTTTAGCTCACACAGCACTAATTTAGCTGAATACTGTGATAGTTTGGAGAATCTAGGGGTTTTTTAATGGCACTGCTCCAACATACTTCTAATACTGGTGCAAACTTGTCCTCTCTTTAAGCCTACTGTAACTGAAGACATTTATAAATATAAATAGATAAAAAATAAAAGATCATATAATTGCACTGATGTTTTTACTTAAGTCCCATTAAAATAATTTTCAAATATTATAAAGATCATTTGCTGATCTTTATAATGGTCTCTTCAGAGGCATAGACACAGAGATCCAAAAAAACAAATTGGCTAAAAATTGCCGTAAGTGGGGAAACTGATAAAGTTACATTTTAGTAACTTTTCCCAACTAAATACGTGCTTTGCAGTGACATTTTAAGTTTATCTGATGCTGGTTGTCAAAATAAAATTTTCTAACGCAAAATTTGGCATTTAAAAACTCTACAGTCTTGGGCAGAAATTTAGTGCTTGCAAACACGAAGAACCGACTAGACAGAGATTCAGGTGGAAAAGGTCCTCAGCAAAGACAGCTGCACAGGGTGTGCCAAAGCTTTCATGAGTAGCCTGTTCAGAAGCTTGTGGTTTTCAGGAATCTAGAGAGAACATTAATGAACTGAGCAATGCCGCAAAGCAACAGTCTCATTTCCTAACCCTTCTCCAAACTGTCTCCAAGACTATAGTCAGAATTGCATACTACAATAAACATTTTAACTGTCTCATTTGCTATTTTGTTCTAGGGATATCATAACTTCATGATCTAGTTCTTAATATGGCCAGGCACAAGAAATCTACATGTCAAGAACACACAAGAGCCAAAACACCTTATTTTTCGCAATCTTATTATCAAAACAATTCTCTATCTGAATGCAAAATTCAAACTTGATGTTCTTTACCTGGGGACTCGAAGTATCTAAGAGTAACTTCCTGAGTTTTCACTTCTCCAGCTACATTTTTTGCCATGCACTGATAAATGCCTTGGTCTGTTTCTTTAGTATTTTGAATCATTAGCGTGCCATCATCTAGCAAATTTAGACGGGAATCTTCTTTCATACTGAGCTCATTACTGTGAAGAAAAGAATCTGCTGGAGTTAAACCTTCAAATCACAAGCACAGAAAACTGCCAAATAATAAACCCCAAAACTTATTATCCAAAATAACTTGGGAGAAAAAAAGTTTTACTGTGTTAAGTAAAATAATAGAACTTCCAATTTTGTCCTAAAGAGAAGAAGAAGAGGAAACTATTAAAAAAAAGAACTATTTTTGCTTATGCAGGTATTACATTCTTCAAAACAAAAAGCCAAAATACTTTTATGAGTAAAAGGTTACAGGAAAAGAAGTGAACAAAATACACATACCTGGTCTCATTTTCCTTTAAGGCTGTTCTAACTGGGCAATCAATTTAAAGTGTTTCCATTGGAACTATATTATATAAGTTCAACACTCAAGCTACTTTCTACTAGGAGAGGAGTTCATTGCTAGAAAACCATATTTGTGCCAACCTCTGTCTGGATTGCTCAAGGAGCACTAATGAATCTGATTATAATCTGTACTGGCTTGAAACATAAATTAAGATCAGGTCTTCAGGCTATGTCATGGGTGCATTTCTGTGACATTAACTAAGAACAGTTAGGGGTTTTTATTAAAGGAACTGTTTCTCACTGGCTACATGATGAAGAAAGCACAGAGGAGGGATGAGATCTTGCCCCCTATGTACAAAGCCCAGCCTGACTGTTGATCTATTCAACATACTGCTCAACAAGTCAATGGCTTTTGACTGAAACCTTGCCATATTCAACTACCTTGCAAAGAGCTTTACTCTCATTCATGCAGCCAGGAAACAAGCCAGAGTCAATAATCCCACACCCCAAGCTCAAATTTCTTCTTAAAACTCTTTCATATGTGTATTCTGAATACATGTTTTCTTTGTTTATTATAAGAAGTACATGAGCCAAAGAAAATTTTCATGAAATAATTACACCATCCAAGTTCAAGGCTCTGTTCTTGACATACTCCATAAACACTGTATCCTTGCTGCACGTGGGGTTGTCACTGACATCAGCAGAAAGCTACAGAACCAAGACTCCACATTATTCCATTTTATCAGCAACTAACAAACTAAAATGGTTCATTTGCTAATATAAAATGTGAGGGAAATTTTCTAGATCAGGCTCTCCATTTGTATAAGAACATTAGTAAGTCAAAGTCTGATTAAGCTAGTGGTAAACTCACAATTCACATGTCTGTCATAAATTCACAACAGTTTAAGGGCGGCAACGTGCTGCCACGTGGCTGGTTCAGCTGTGCTGTGCCTGGTGCTGCTGGAGGGAACCAGGCTCTGAGAAAAGCTTGAGTAGCCACTCTGCAACAGGCTGGCCCTTGGGCTGCTGAAAGACACACATCCTTTACAGGGCTTTCCCTTCATCCCCTAAGCACTGAGGAGAAGCAGTGGAACAGGTTGCCCAGAGAGCTTGTGCTACCTCCATCCTTAGAGGCTTTTAGGACCCAACTAGATAAAACAACCTTGTATGATCCTGCTTTGAGCAGAAGGCTGCACTGGAGAACTCCTGAGATTCCCTTCAACCTGAATTACCCTACAATCCTATGATATAAGCACTTGCCTGCCGTCCATGTACTGGCCTGGGGAGCCTGGAAATTGATATATCGCTCCTCTCCTGGAATGGAGCTACACCTTGGAGGAAAACTGCCTCTGAGGAGCTGGGGCTCAAGGAAGCTCTTCTCTGAAACCTAACTCTTACCCAGATGGAGTCCTTTAAAAAAGTAACTTTTGCTCTGCCTCAAAATGTATGCAAATACCAACTAACCCAAAACCCACACATGCAACATGTCCATATGGGATTGTCTGGTACTTACATATAAATTACTTAGTTTTACAGGTGTGAGCAACTTTGTAGGTATAACTACAGCTGAAAATCTTACCAATAGTATTACAAATTAATATTTTCTCAAGTTATCATCTCATAAGTGTTTAGAATTACTACCAAACCAGATCTGGGCCATTATTACTTCATATATTTGTTTTAATTATACTATGTTTCTGCTATAACTATTCCATATATTAGTATGTAATGTGTGTGGACGTGCACCCGGAAATGTACATGCACAGCGACAAACATACTTACATTAAGTTTCTCTCTTCCTCTTTTAAACTTACTTGTTTCGAAGCCAGATAATTTCTGGTTTAGGATTGCCTTCAGCTCTGCAAGTGAAGTACACTGTATTCCCTGAGGTAACATCCACATCCTGAGGCTCTGATGTAATTCTTGGCCTCTCTGTATCAACAATAAACCATATAAAGAACTCTTACTTGTTTTCCATACACCTCGCAGAAAAATATTTTTCACAAATGTTTTAGTTTAAAATATTTATATGCTTTATCAGGATTAAACACACTTTTCCCTATGCAAAAGCAACTGAGGACATTCTGACCTCCTCCATTGTTCCTTAGGACCTTTTACCAGTCTGGAAATAGATAGTGCAAATTTGTATCAGGTTCCAAAGTGGTTGTTTTATTTATTTGAGCAGATGCTCAATTTGCTTATAGAGGAAAAACTTTAAAGCAGCAAGCACAAGTGCCATTTACAATAACTTCCTCTAGATAAGTATCACTGCCTAACCTGCCTCCTACAGAATAATTTGTCCAGTTTGCTTCCTGCAGTTTCCATATTCAGGCTCCTTAAAAGTCCAGGATGCTGGTAGGACACCATGTGAATTATACTTGCACCAAATCTCCTTTTTACTATCTTTTTCAAGAATCTTATACATGTTTACTATCATAATTCTCATGATCAAAATGAAATCCAACATATAACCAAAAGGACAATTTACTTATATTATAGCTTGGCCTTGTCACGTGGCTGGGCAGAAAAATGCCCATAGCTTGATGAGAAATTCTGATTTTGATTTTGGAACAGAAGAGGTGCAGGGCAAGGTCCCCAGGGGGATCCATGGGGCCAAGCCTTTGCATCTCTAAACTGAAGAAATGAATTTAGACTAACAAAAGGATTAGCATAAAAGTGTTTATCCATTAGTACTTCAGTGACAGAGGATTTCAGCAACTGTGCAGGGCAATCCTTGTAAGTACAGCTGAATAAAAGAGAAATCCTGTGGCCTGACCCCCATTACAATAATATCAACAAGAGTTTTAACAATAAGATCTGTATAATCAGGACCAATTCTGTAAAGCTTCTTTCTTCCCTTTCCCTTTTACAGACAGGAATAAAGGATACCAAACAACATTAATGTAACACCAAAGATCCTAGTTGACAATCCTTTTACAATCAAAACTGAAATATAGAAAGGAAAAATAACCTCTTTCTGGATAGCCACATTTAGTTCCTCAAGGAGAAATTTCAAACATAGCTATATTTGTTTCATTAAAGATAGACTGAGGGGTAAAAACAATCCAGTCTGTCAGCAGGCAAAAATTGAGAATGAACACAGGGAGATTTCAGGAAATAACCAATACTTGACCAGAGGTGGTCAAGCGTTATCAAAGGGAACAGAAAACAAATTCTAACAAAACAAAAAACCACAAAAAACCCAAACCAAATCAAAACAATTTAGGCACAATTAACACATTAAAGAGTCATCAGGAAGTGTTAAACCCACCACAGTTAAGTTCTTCTGGTGTTATGGTGGCCACTGATCTTCCCTGGATCCTGCGCGGGTACTCACAGGTAGCTGCTGCTTGAGCATTACCCGACTCTGCGTACGTCTTCAGCAGCTCTGCCAGCCACAGAATTTCACAGTCACAGTGAAGAGCGTTTGAATCCAACCGTCTGCAAAAAACAAGAAGTAGCCACAACACCTTTTAGTAAGCTTTGATTATTTTGCTAGAATCAAAACAATTCTGTGATATCAGCAGCGCTTTGTGAGTTTGTGAATACAGACAAGGGGCAATATGGAATACAGGTGACATTTAGATGCATTCTGGTAGCCTTTACTACAAAAATGCATATTATTGTTACTGCACAGGTAGCATCATGTTCAACATAGCAAGCAACTAAACAACAATTATTTTTTAACCCCAGCATTCAGTGAATAGATTAGATTTTATTCAGATGTTACACAAACTTGGCTTAAATAAGAAACTTACTCTATTCTCCCTACATTTTTTTCTGTTTAATGTTTACTACTATAGTAACTTCACAGCTAACCTGACATTTTTTACAACTTCCCATTTTGCTGGTCAGGCAACTGAGACAAAGACCCACAGTTGTATTTAAACATTAAGCTCTCATTGAGTTCAGTGGGTCAGTAACTTCATAAAACATGTGTCTATTGCAGATAACGAGAACCCATACATTCTGTTGACTTTCTTTCAAGTAATGAAGGGCTCTGGTAGTACATGGAGCACTACACTACACTACAGAAATCTGTACCTTTAAATATATCTATACATAGATTGGAAGTAAAATTGCATAGCAAAGCAACCTCAGTTTGGTGTATCTTTTGGGGTAGTAAACTTTTTGAACATTTTGTGTTTTAATATTTTCTTTAACCTCTTGTATAGATACCCAGATATTTCTTCCATGTTCTCCTAGGTAAAACAGGCAAGAACAAGCAAAACTATTTTAAAATCTACTGCGCAAATGTCTCCCACTATATCAGATGTTACTGCTAGAATTTAAATCTGGAACACAAAAGTCACAATGTGAACTTTAGGGATAAGCTGTCTCAGGTCCGAGAACACCAGGTCAGTCTAGCCCAGTGTCCTATTCCACTAATAGCCACTATTAAAATTCACCTTTATGTAGGAGTTATGTGAAGAAGCATCCCCTTCTGTTTGCTTTGGCTTCACAAAAATTTAAGGGAGGTATGAGTGAAGCAGCTACTGGGTGTTGCATACACCATCAAAATTTACTTTATTCTGCCTTTCACCCACAGTGAAAGGTATGGTTTCACAACTGTCATAAATCAGCAGGACCACCTTCCTGTTATGTCCCTTGTGATCTCTTTTGCCAGTATAGCTAGTGCTGTGACTTGCTGCACACCCTCAGCAGTCCTCCCAGAAAGAGGGGTATGAATGCATGACTGCCTTTCACGGTCTTGGGTAATTTAAAGAATGTTTGTCCTAGATCAGTGGAGATCCTAAGTGAGGGACAGAAAACCCTCTGACAGTCACACTGCTATGGTACTCTTACTGAGTTCAAGTTTTCAAATGCCACTGAGGGACTAAGAAGTCTCTAATGGTATTTCAAGAACTGTCTCTGGAGTTGCTTTTGAAAGTAATACTTATATTCTTAAAAGATCAAGCACCTTTTTATAACCATGTTTTTATCATCAGATAAGTACAAAAAATAAAAATACAATATCAAAATAATCAAATATTGAACGACATTATAGAAGAACCACCCAGTAAGACACAGACAAGGGGGGGACCCCAAAACAAATACAAAACAAAACAAAAATCCCAAAGAAGGATCCATGTATATTATTTAGTCTACAAAACAGATCATATGATTACAAATAGTTTCAAGACAGGAGACAAACAAAGGATTTAATCAGTCACTAAAGACAGTAGAATATGAAGCAATGGTCTTAATCTATGCATGTAAACAACTGAAGCACAGTTTAGGAAAAAATATTTGATATTTAAAGCATTTACACTATGAAAGGCATTCATAAGAAAGATAAATATTACAAGATGAGATACAGTATAATCAGATTATTTAAACTTTCTTTACTTGAATAATAATGCAATTTACTTACAGTCTCTTCATGGATTCTAAGTGACTAAACGTTCCAGGAATCAAATGAGCTATTCTGTTGTTATGCAAAAATCTGTTAAAAAGCACATAAATATGTATGTAATAATTCAGATTTTGAGACGTAGTCATTTCATTTGCATTCTTCTGAAAGTCCTTTAAGAGAAAGTAATTTTACAAAATTTTTAAAAAAACTTTTGCAGCAGTTCATTGGCTGCTATTTTTTAAGTGGCCTCCAAGGTGTATTTGGTATGTCCATATGAGGAAAAAGAAGCCATAAAAACACAAAGTAACCAAAATGAAGGGAGTCCATAAACATTCAAATGAAAAACTCAGGAGGAAAAAAAAAATAAATTAAAAAAAATCTTCTATTTCTTTATTCATAACATTTATTTTAGGCCAAACATTGATCATAGCTGTTTGGGAAATAGTTTTGCAATAGAAAAATATACCACAGGCAATGCTTACTTCTGCATGCCTCTAAAGTCGGCCTGACTAAAGTATTCTTGGCAAAGACTATGTAGTAGTTACAATAAAAAATCCTTAAATTAAAAATAATCTATGGGAATGATAAAAATATTATTTTCCAGTTTCAAGTACTTGATTTAATTCAAGTAAAGACGCAAGCAGACTTGTGAATCTTACCCCAAGAAAAACAAACTTACAGCCTTTCAAGTTTTGGAAGATGAGTAAAGGATTCAGGTTCCAACGTTTCTATTTGATTAAAGTGCAGATACCTGAAAATATTTTAAACAAAAAGAAAAATACTGAAACAGTTTTCCCAATGAAGCTGAAATAATATAAAGCATTTTTTATTGTTTACACACTCTAAATGGTGATAGTGAAGAAGTGGCTTAGCTTTCTTCTGTTATCATCTGAATCCTGTACTTGAATCTTAGAAATACAAGACATGACAAACAAGAAGGGTTTGAAAACTACTATATAGTGTCTAAGTGAGTGTGTCTGTACATATATGTACAAAATAAATTGTTTGAAAATCATTACTTTGTAGATTTTGGAGATACTACTTCAAACACTTGCCAAGTCTGATTTTCATTGGTATGTGTATTTGAATATATACATATATATGGAAAAAAGACTGTTTGGGGGGTTTTTTTACAGAAAAATGTTGCAATTTGCTTAGAACACATTCTAATTTCCATTTTTAGTGGAAATTTAGTGAGCAACTGTTTTCATTGTTGCCACATTGCGTTAAAATTTCAAAAGATGCCGAGAAGGACCTAGTCTACTGGCATTTAAAGTTATGAAAACTCTCAAAAACTCTAAAGACAAACAAATTGGTAATATAAAACCAAGCTTGACTGAATTTCTTTTAGACAGAGGGCTTCCCAGCAACCAGTGTACAATTAACCACCACAGCTGTGCTCTGATGCTCTGATGATTCTTATGTAAGCTATTAATATTACACAGCAACAAATACTACACAGCTGTTAAACCTGTAAAACTAAAGTCTTGCGTAACAAGATGATTAACCAGATTATTAATCTGTAACTGCTGTAAAAATGGACTGCAAAGGCAAGATCATTGCAGTCTTGACTATGTTGAGGAGGTACTCCATAACCTTGCAGATGAGAAAACGAGAAGCAATTGATAAGACTTGCACAAAGAACTGTGAAAATGATTTATAGACTTTGGATCCTGATTATATCTGAATGTATCCAAACCTCCTAAAGTTTCCTATTTGACCTCTGACAAACTCAGGAACATCTGGAGAATGTGCATATATAGAAATCACTGTGGGCTGATAAACTGAAAATCACATCATTTAAAAACAAAGAGAAAATCTCCGACCCCAAAATCTCCTAAAAAAACCCCATCCTTCAGCAAGAAAAGCAAAAGGACAGAGGAACTCCCCTGTGCTGAAACACCAGACGCTCTACTCCCTGTCCAGAGCTGAATGGTTGCCACAGAGAGTGGGAAGCGGGAAGAAGCAGCGATCCCAGCAGCGAGCCCTGGAAGGCGCGTGCGGTGGGGAGGGCAGGCACATGCCTGGCAGCCTCCCAGATCCCCCGCCAGCAACAGCATGGCCCCAGTGCGAGCCAGCAAGCCATGCCAGGGAGCAATGAATGGGGCCCACAGAAAAAGCCAATAAATCAGCACGGATGTGATCAGGCACATTGGAGTGTCAAGTCTGCTTACTGCCAGTGCAACGCGTGGCCACATAGTGTAGTGAGCAGAGAGTATGATCTTGTTTGCATAAGGAAACAAGAAGTGTGTAATCATGCTACGCCTGCCAGTCTTCAGCTCCCGTTTGAAAACACAGGCTGATTTTATCTAGATTAAAAAGACAGACATCTCAAAGGCAGATATGTCCTGCAAGGTTCATTTGAATTGCCAGCAGAGAGAAGAGAGGAGACCTCAGTCAGGTCCAGCAGGATGGGCCTGTATCTGCCCCACGAGCAGGACCTGGCTATGAGGTGGGCAGGCACAGCTTGCCAGGAGTCAGGGCTCTGCTCACCCACCTCTGCAGCATCAACAGTATTTGGGAGGGGGCAAGGTAAGGTGGGGATCAGTGCAGTCAAAGAGGATGAAGGTGGAAACCAAGCACAACTACAGGGTTTGTTAATTCTTCTGAAGTGGCTTTGATTTTGGAAAAAATTACATACACTACTTCTTGTGCAGGCAACAGGCATTTTTCCCTTTTTAACTTTGCTAATTCTACTTGCATTTCTATGACTCATGAGTACCTTGCAAACATACCTCCTGATCTTCCCAATAAATTACTATCTTGTTCTTCTTTGGCATTGATAAGGCAAGATTTGTAGGTGCAAGTAATACCTGTTGTTCTTACTAGAACAACAAATAACACTGGGGAAAACAGGCACATAGAGGCACACAAGACAAGGTTCATGGATCAGAGGTGAGATTAGCAAAGAGAGAAAAAGAAAGGATACCTCTCTCAGAGGGTTTAAGTGATATATATACATCATTAAACTCAAAGCAACAGCTCGTAACTGCTGCTTAGTATTCAAGGCTACTGTAATGACAGTTGTAGAGGATACTTTATAGGTCTGAAAACTCATCCTGTTTTTCCAAGCAAATTACTCAGTATAATTAAAACAATACTTCTGTTATAAACCTTGCCTTGTTTACAACTTCGAATTATCACAGATACAATAATTCAGGCACTGAAGCACTTATAACAGTTAACTTTACCTCATCAGAAATCCTGCTGCCTAAAGTAGCTCAAAAAATCAAATCGTGAAGTCCAACTGGAAAATACTCTTAACCGCTTCATATGCCAAGTTAATTGGGTTTTGCGGGTCTTTATTACCTCAAAAAAGTCCTGAGCAACTTGTCAGGCAATTTATGAACAGAATAAGGTGTTAAATATGTGGACAAAGCAATTAGCAACAAGTGTAATTCTAAAAAATAGATGTAGAAAACATTGCATCTTAAGTCTACAATAAAAAGAAGTAAAAAATCCTTAGCTTTACAACCTACACTTTAATCACATTTTATCACTTAGGATTATCACTTAAGTTCTTTCTTCTATGTACAACAATAATGCCTATTTAAAGGATTTTAAATATTTTAATTACTATGAGAATTTCTTGGTACTATAAATTTACTTTAAAGATAATCATATTCAGGAAATAATCTCACACTGAAAGGTCTTTATAGATATCTTTTATGTTCAAAGTATAAAATGCCCTTAAAAAGTATGATGTAATGAATTTTATATTAAAAAGACTTTCACAATGGAAAGTTAAAGAAAAATCATGCAAAAGTTATTTTTAAATACCGCTGTGTCTTCCTTTTTTAATTCTGAATTTACTAGGAAGGATTAAACAGAAGGGAAGAAAATACTTAAAATGTCCAAACCAAATACACTTAGAGGAAGATAAAGATTTGATCAAATAAGCATGGTATAGATTTTCTCTTTCTTGCTGCTTGGCTTGAAGGAAGAAAAAAAATAAAGAAAAAAAAGTAAAATTCAGCCCCAGTGGAATTTTTCACAGCACTAAATTTAAGATTACATCTTTCATAGCATAATATTTTTGTAGAGGATTACTTTTATCATACATCCCAATTGTTCATTTCTAATAGTATCTCCATATCTTTGGGAAAGTACTTAATATCCATTAGCTGGGTATAATCTATGTTCTGAATATTTAAATAGCATGTTTGCCATTTTGATTATTTGAAACAGAATGAACGAACATATTTTTCCCACATTTATCAAAGACCTTTCCCTGCCTAGGGGTGTGACAAGAAGTAACAGGCTTAAGCCACAAGGAAAGAGATTTAAATAAGATGTTACAATAACATTACAAAATATTGGATAACAGGATACTTAAGGACATTATCCTCTCTTTAAAACCTTTCAAAATAAGGCTAGATAATACTTGTTTCTAGTCATCTAGGCTTGTTGTTTCTAGCTGATCTTATTTTAGAACAATAAGGCCGTAGTTCTCAATGCCCCTTTCATATCTTCCGGAATTGTTTCCTTTGTTTACTAATTAATTCTGTTTCATTATTCCTTACCACAGGTATTTTTAGCAGCAATGAGACTTTAATCAGGCTCCACTGGGTTAAATGTGCGTAACTGCTCACATATATTTATACAAAAAACAGGAACTCTTTGTCATACAAAGCAACATTTCAAAGCTAATGAAAATTGAATTGGGGAAAATAAAATACATATAACAAGCTGCATTGCTAAATGTAAGATAATGTATTTATCTACTCATTTTCCCCAAAATATGCACATGTCTACACAAACTACAGTGTAACTCTAATAACAGCTTTTAAAGAGAAAAATTAATATGTGAATATGAAAGTTAAATGAAAATGTATAATTCGTATTCCACTAAGATTAGGCAAACAGATTTGGGGATCCCAGTAGTTAAGAACTGCAGAGAACACTTTTCTTTGTATCTATCCTTGATACATACAGCACTTAAGCTGAGATCTCAAAAAATACAGTAGATACTTGGAAGAGAAGCAACATACACACATCTGGAAATAGACTGTATTTAGAGCTCAATCTTGGGATCTGGATACAGCAAACTTGTGACCTCCCAAGCCAGGTATTTGTGACATTTCAGGTGAGATTCAGTTGTCTAAGTATAGGCATATAGAGGCATATAGCACATGTCTAAGTGCAAGCATATAGATGCAGCTTTTGTTGCCTTCTGGCTACCACTCTGAAAAAATCCAAGTTTCCTTCAGCTTTGCGTTGCATTTGCCAGACCCAAACATATGTCTTGCAGATTTAATGGGGTCTAAACTGGTATTGAGCGACTCCTTTTCATCAGCTGACTTTCTCTCTTCATGCCCTGCCATGACTGAAGAGTTAGGTGACAAAACATGTATGGCTCAGTGTGTTTGAGCATCTGTAACTGCTAAGTTTTTTTTCAGAATTTACTATAGCACAAGCAACTTTCAAGATCTGATTCAAAGATCTTATTCCCTTGGCAGAAATTTCCAAAGAAAAAGATATTTATACTACATCAGCAGTTAAGAATTCTGCCGCTGAGGTTTAAGAAGGATCCTGCCAGCTGCAGTAAATACTAGGGTTTTTCTTTCCTTATACATGCAACAGGCCTCCTAAATAAAACTATTGTTACAGTTTCCCTCAAAGAAGAACAAAAAGGTCCAAACAAAGCAACCCAGAAAAGTGTTTGCCACTATCACTTTCATTTAGCTTCATTGGAGGAGAAATTACTATTAATCAAGTCTTTCCCTGAGATGTGGACTACAGCATCTATTGCTAAGAACTCTGCTGCGCATTGAGAAGAGTATTTGGCTGAGTCAGCACATACAGGAGCAAAATGTGTTTGATAACTTGAGGCCATAAAAGCCTCAAATGCAGAAACATCAACTGAGTAGTTGATACAGTCCCAAACTGAAGTTAGAGAACTGGGGAACTTGTTCACAAAGACCAACTTCTGCTCTGTGAACAAAGTCTTTCTTCAAATATCATGTGATAAAACAGATCCTGTAGAGTCAGAACCTATTTATATGCTAAGGATGTAGAAATGACAAATCTCAAAGAATACCCTTCATTAATTTTTTTTCCAGACCTACCACTGGCTTCCTGTGCTCCCATTTTCCCACCTGGCAAGCCTTCTTTTTAAGATCTGCTTAGGAGAAGGCTCTAAAAGAAGCAAGCTTTCTGATGTGCACCCAGCAGAGCAGTCACCACCCCCCCAGCAGCTCACCCCACCAGCCATAGGTGCTGCCTGGAGCAACTGATGCCATGACGCAAAGGCAGTCACAGAGCAGTGATGGTGCCGGCTCCCTTTTCATAATTCCCAGCTAGACATGAGATTCAAACCCTGTTTAAAACTTGATTTTATAAAGAGCAATGTTGGTATCTCAAATCTGAGCTTAAGCTGATACAGAGTGATATCACCACAGGCAGGGAGGCTTAACTGCAACCCAGCAGAAAAGTACATTCAGAAAGTGTTAATATTCCGAACGGATTTCTGTTTTTCAGTCATAGATCAACAGGAAATAGAGAAAAATAAAGGACAAATGTTGCCACTTGCAGCCTGTCAGGCTTCTGGCATGGAGAAGAGTATTATTTTGAAAGCATTCTTAATTCAATAAATGGACCTCAATATTTAAAATTCTACAATGAAAGTAAGAATTACTATTAGCATGCAAGTAAGCCCTACCAGTTGCTGTCAATATGCTGCAGTAATCATTTCTAGAGTAGGAGGAAGAGGAAGAGAAAGGCATTAAGGAAACTAATGACATACTTACATATGTTTTATAATTAAAATCTTTGTTTTATCTGGAAGCTCTTCCTTCAAAAGGCAACTATTGCCCTCTCAAATGACCTTGTATGATTTTGTACCCATCCAAAGTGTCATTTTATTTCAGATTACACACTGTGTCCACTAATATCCACTAGAGGCTTATAGTAACAAGGAAACTGGTACATATCATAGAACATTTGTAATACACTGATAAATGCCAGGAGTTTCAAAATTTATGTTGGTCCTAGAAAAGAGATGTTCAGCCCTCAAAATTCATTGGTCTAGTACTGTTAGTTGGCAGCCAAGCTGTGAAATGGCTATGCAATTATAGCTCTTTCTGTTTTTCTAAACATTACCACAATGAATGTTTAGCAATGCTTTCTGAGTATAAAACAAAATATAGTTAAACTTCATTGAATCAATACAATCAGTTTTTGTCATGTTAAGGACTGCATTTTTCATTCTTTTCCAATAGAAATTATTCTTCAGTCAATATACAGGAAAAGGAGTATGATTTTAATCAATCTTTCCAGAAGAGATTACTGAAACATCTACCTTACAAACAATGAACTTTCTTACTTTTTAAACATCTGTATATGGCAATGATTAACACATATCAATAATAGTAAGGGTTTAATTTCAAAATCTCTTCTTGTTTTAAAAGAACTTCAAGAGACTAATTCAGCTTTAGTTATGCTGCATAAAACAAAGTAACCTCTGCAGTCAAAGGAATTGCAATGTTATAAACCCTATAGAAATGAAATCAGAATCTCTCTCTAAGCAATACACATTAGTTTTCAACATTGTCTACAATAATGCTCCTTCTTCATCAAAGCTACATAACAATGTATAGGGACATCGGGAATGCAAATCACAAATAAAAGACGGACATAGAAATGAGAAATTTGAGACATGGATCAATTGTGGTTTTTCACATGCAAATGATGATGGGGCTCTCTGCCTAACAACCCAGGGCGTGCAGACATGCAGAGCAGGCAGGCAGGATGTGCAGATCAAGGCGTGCACTTTTCCTCTGCAGGGGAACCATGGAAATGACAGCACAGAAGAGAAAAGGCACTTACAGTTGTTCTAGAGAGGCAAGTCCTTTAAATGCTTGCCTGTCAATTGACTGGATTTCATTCTTGTACAAATAGCTGAAACAAGAAACAATCAGTAATATTAGTACACAAACAAGAGCTACATGAAGGTGGAAAAGAAGAATTAAGTTGACACGTGAAGACAGTTTTTCAACTACATATTAGGAAAAAAATACAAAACAAAAACTAAACACATACACAGAAATATTTCATCCTTGAGATTTCATCCCAAATGCTTGCCAGGAAAGACAAAAGTCTGGGGCCTTGTAGGCCCTGAGGCTGCCTGCTGGATGGTCTTGGGCAGCCCAGTGCCCACTGTTATTACTTACGGTTTCCTTGCCCCTCAGTTTCTTGGTGGGCTTGCCAGAAGTAAAAATAAAGTCAACTCAGTGGGACAGAATTGCATCAGAAGTGCCTTTACCAGAATACACTGGGGATGCCGTTGGCCTTTTGTTTTCCTTAAAATATCTCATCTGAATACTGGTACAAATGCTCAAATTATGATGAAATAAGTCTTTTTACTGGACTTGAAAAACAGATGATGAGAATTTCTGTAACTCCGCCTGTGCCAACTTTTAAATATTTACAAAAAAATACAAGTTAGAATATTTGTATCACATCCATAAAACAGCATTATTTGTTTTATCACTGTGTAGAAGATGGACCCCACTGGTCCCCATCGATAATTTATAATATAAACAGAATAAAGAGAATACCAGTAGGTTCATATGTGTTGTCTATACCTTTTCTATGGAAGTAAAATATATCAGGATTGATCACTGTATGTGCTCACATTCATCATGCTTTTAACAGCAAAGATGATTTAATGAGAGGGTGTTTGAGAAAAATGGCATTTTAGCTGATGACTGAAGTTTCTGCATGGAGGCAGCAGATGAAAATACTTTTGGGGTTCAGTGTCAGTCACTCTTGTGTTAGATTAAGAACAGGTTTGCAGTTAAGAACTTTCTCACAGTTATTTGACAAATGATTTGAAACTTAGTTAATCAGGCATGGATTTCTATGAAAAAGGGATGAAGATACTTTGGACTACAAATGGCTTTATTAGCAGGCATTTTATTAGTAGTGATTTTGCCTTTCTTAGTGTTAGTTTTCAGTAACTTATTGGAAATGCTGCAAACTTCTTTTGAAGTAACATAAAATACTGGCTCTGCTGGAGTTGGCGGCAGCTTTTACACTGACTTAACAATGGGCAACATTTCACAATAGGTTCTAACAAGGAAAAAAGTTGCAGGTATCTGATGTTCAATTTAGGACAACTTTGGGGGACAGTAAGCATTAGTATCTTTCCCTTGAGTCTAAATTTAGTTTTCCAATGCATTGTTTGCTGAGATTCCAACACATTAATACACAGAGATTCGGGTGTGCTTTATTAACACAGATATGCATCTGAACAAAAAAACAAGTTCCTCCAAAAATTAATAACAAGGAAGCAAAAGTTTCTGAGTTCTTTTTAAATGCTCAAAAATATGAACAAATTAAACTGGAAAAAATAGTCATGCAAAATTAATGTAAAAACTTTAAAAAATAATTTGAAAAGAGAGAGAATAAATGTATTACACATTTTGGATGTGGAATTGTTTTTTTGTTCTATTTGAAAAAGATATTATTACACAAGTAGTCAAATATTTGTTTTGACTCAGATTTACCAATTTGAGAATCATAGTCATTGCAATTTTGTCTCTCCTTAATTTTCCTCTCTGTATGATATTAAATTCCTATCTTATTTTCCAGCGAGAATTTTAAATGCACAATTTCTTCTCACTCCTTCAAAAATTTCAAGGACTGAACTGCTAAAGTGTTATTTACCTTTCTTAATATACTCCACTTAGCAGTGTGGAAATTCCTCTTATTCCTCTGAGTGCTAAACTTCTGATCAGAGCAGTGAACCAGAGTGGGCTAAGATGGTTTTAATAACCAACCTCAATTAAGTATCCCTCATGGGCTTTTAAATAATTTTATTCAAGAAATCTGAATTACTCAAATTTTTAAAAAAGTTTTAGCAGAATCATTCATGTAACTTTTATTTATTTTCTGCAGACAAAGTAAGGCAGAGTGAAAAACAAAGGTGGGTTGGTTAGAGGAAGACTGGGATCATGACTTTGTAGTTTTGCAGACTTTTACCATCATACTGCAAGAGAAGGGAGCAGCCTTTTGCATTCCCTTTTGGCACAAAGCCACTATGGTGGGACTTCATTTGGGATTCAGCTTTAAACTACAACTTTTGTCCATTCTGATCAGAAAACTCTCAGCTGCAGGACACTCAACTGACCTCAGTCCATCACGTTCCCCCTCCACAGAGAAACCACAGCAACTCCAAGGCTACAAAAACATATGTCCTATATGGCAAATGTGTTAACCAGACTTTTATGTTTCCCTGAGTATATTAACAGAATGAAAAATAATATATACATATTTGCATAAAGAAGAGATGACAGAATACAAAATACAAATAGGTAGCACTCATAATAAATATTTGTCTTTCTGGAATGTGTCTAATAAATAAAAGTCTATAAACACTGCACTAATCTTTATCAAAAATGTTCTCAAAATTTATCCCAGTTACACTAGCGGAAAATAGATTTGGAGTATAATTAGGGAAAAAGTAATTTATCATTAATTTACCTAAAAGCTCTCTAAGAGAATTGAACCATTAGAATTTTACAAAGAATAAAAAAACAGTGTATTAAGATGATAAAGGGTGATTTATATAGAAACGTAAAGGAGATGGCGGAATTAACAACATGAATTACAAAGAAATGAGAACCAGAATCACTAGAGGTGTTCAAAGGACAAAGTAGCACGTCCATGACAGCAACAGTGGCAGAAGACACAGAAGGAAACACAGCCATATCTCGTTTCCGGAAGAGTGAGGTCAGCAACTCAGCTCTTTGGCAAACCTATAATTTATCTTCTCCTACTATTACTTCACTCACCAAAGCTTAAACAAACCTAGCATGTTTCCTTTCAGTTTTTCTAGAACTGGTACATTTCATAAAGTATTTAATTTCCATTTATCATATGCTTATCACAATGTTATTGTGTCTTATTCCTCACCTCTCCATTTCTTACTAAGTGAACACATACCAAGGTTATTACTAGTTATTTTCATTCTCCATTTTTACTTCCTTCACACTAGCTTCTATCTTACTGCTCTGTAAATACCAAGTACCTTCTCTTTTTCTGGAAGGGGGTTTTTAATCATCATTCTATATTTTCTTTTTTTCCATATCTCCTCCCTAAATTCTTTCTTCTTGGCTTAACCTCATTTTTTTCCACTGCTGATTCCAAACCTTCTAGTATCCTACATGTTAAAAATGGTAGTATGTGTCTACCTTCAATTCCTTATTATCTTTTCTCTTGGAGAATAAACTGTTGACATTCAGGATCAGAAAGGATTATCTTACAAAGTTTCCACAAATCTGCCTGCATCTATATTATGAGACTGGGAAGCTTTTTTTTTTTTCTCTCCTCTTCCTCATCTTTCTGTACTACCATCTCTAGTCAGTAAGCTGAATAACTCACAGGAAGTCAGTTAAATATATTCAGTGTACCATATACATCATGTACACATATACATCTTGTATCAGGAGCAACAAATTATAAATATTATCAATTATTTTGTTCATATGAAGACAACTTTTAAAGTTTAGACAGGAGTGTTTACAGTATACTTTGGAGAACAGGGAACATAAGACCCTAAAAAGTATACAGAATCACTGAAGTGTAGAAAGACCCTATGATATGGATGGGGTTCAAGCTACTAATGCCTTTTTGATCCTTACTAAAGAACCATATTGCCAACAATAAGGTATATGAAATAAAGACAGACAGATAGAAAGACAGAAAGGCAGGACAAACAGTATCCTCTCGGTTTGTCAGTGAAACAATAATTATACTTCTTTCTTTCCAACTTTTAGTACTGCAAACAGCACTGCAAGATCACATAAAACTCTTTATAGAACAGTCAAATTTCAACTACATAAACAATGAGGTAACAAACATTTGTAGAAAATAAGCTTCAAAAATCACATGTGCACAATTTTCTTCATAATATGATGACCAACTTTTACAATATTGTTTTTAATGCACAGAAAATTGAGAAGATATTGCTCTGTCAAAAAATGTTTGCCAGGAGATTCTGAAAATATATATACTACATAAAACTCTAAGCTGAATCTCAGAAAGAAATAGTACAAAAAAGCATTTGAAAATTCTAGGGCTTCTTTGACACTTGCTGGAAAAAATTTTTGTCTGAAAACACAAAAACTGATCAGCAGAGATATGAGGCCTTGACATCTATCACTCACTGTTTTTTATATATAAATATACTGTATTATGCTTTATACTTACATATTTTACATATAACCATATAGTTACAAGTATTTACTAATTGTTATACACTTTATATTTATATAGACTTACATTTTGCTAAACTAAAGCCACTAAGGAATTACAGGTTTTCTAAAATTACTCAGTAAATTATACATTTTCAGAGCCATCTGCAATCCAGTACTTGAGTTCTCATAAGAACACAAATAATATCATGGACCAATGACCTCATTTTATGAAACATGACACAGAATACAGTTACCATGTACTTACCTGAAATTCTCACAGCTGAACTGTATTTATTTGGTACATTTAAGCCTTCTGTATTGATTATCTGACCAGTACCTGCATTTTCATAACTCTAAGGCTGCGTAGTTCAAAGCTAAACATTTATAACACAGACACTGAAATAGGCAAAAAGATCTTCTTGAGGTTTATTTTAGCAAAACGGTAGATGGCTTTAAGGAAGAGCTCTCTGCAGTTGAACGAACTACCATGTTGAAGTTTATATTCAAATTTTCCCGGGAAAAAGAGGAAAAGAAAATTATATTCCTCTTAATATAGAGATATAGATAAACATCACTACATGTATATGAAAACAGATAATAGTTCAGTTATCACTCTTATTGAACTGAACAGAGTGCATAGTTGAGTTTTATCCCAGTCTACTACAGTTAAGCAAAGGCAAGCATGTGACAACAAAGAACTAATAAGAATCAAGCAGTATTGTTGCACTGCTGCTGACTGTGAAATGAAGTTTAGCCATTCTGAACTAACAAACCTTACACACTCCACTACCAGATCCACCATACAAATACATCTTGTAACAAATGCAGCCATCATGGACTTTAATAATTTGTTGGGAATAGTCTGTTCAGTATTATCTTTCCTCCTATTGTACATAGATTAAACCATTTTATTACTGAAAGACAACACACATTAAAAATGAGACCAGGACATGTAATCAAGCACATCTTAGAAAACCAGGTAATGTGTCTGCACAAATGCATGTTATTTTTTTATTTTCCTCCCTTCTTTCACCTCCTTAGAGCTATTCAGGCTGCATTCTTGAAAACTAGATGGAAAATCAAACTTCTGAAGTGCTTCCAAAACAATGAAATTTCATAGTGATGATTTTTAATGCACAGCATTCATCAATAATCAATACTCTAAAACAACAGAGTGACATTTTCCTACATGACATTACATAAGGTGAACTCCAGAGACTAGACCTGAGAACTCATGACAGCTTACTATTTAGCTTTAGTCTTTCATACAGACAAAAACAGCATTTTTGATGTCTTGTTTATTCAGATAATTAATATACTTTATATGCCTGTCAAAAAGGCGAGGAGTTAGTCTTAAAATATACAGGGTGCCTGAAGACACAGAACTTATGGCAATTCATATAGATGCTTTTCTATTCTGTGTTTGCCTTAATTTTTCTCTTACAAATTTATATTCACTGCATTCAGTGAACAATTTAGGAGTAGTTAAAAAGCTTCTATAAATTACAAGCTTCTGCAGACGCAAAGATTGGACTAGCTGCTTTTAAGTTGCTTTTCAAAACACAAACTTTAAAAGTACCTGCATGAAGGTTTCAGTGAAACTTTTAAGAGGTGACTTCCTAAACCTTTCAACATATCCCTTTTTAAATTATCTTTTAAGTTGCATGCAGTAAACAGCAATTAGAAAGTTCTTTAAAATATACTGCCTACAGATATCAGAGTCATATATTAGCAAATCTCAAAGCACCTACTTAGAGAAACAAAAAATCACAGCTGCTCCCATCCCACAAAATAATTTCACATATTTTTCAAAGCAGTTTACCTCCTGATACAGTGGGTCAAATTAAAACATAATCCCAGATTAAAACACTTTCCCATTGAAGAAGTTCAGCTACATAATCAAATAAAAGTGACATTCAATTAACTTACAGATATTTCAGATTTTCAAGGTCTTCAAATGCCCCACTAGGTATTCTTTTGATTTGATTGTTATTTAGAAGCCTATAAAAAGAAATAAAAAGCAGTTTATTTTAATATATAGTAACAGTAGGGGGGGTGGAGGGGGGAGTGTAATAGCAGGTGTAAGGTAGCATTAGAAGTAAAACTTAAAAAAAAAAATTGAAGTGACTTCTCCTACATGTTTCTTAGCAATATTCTGTGTATTGGGCCCTTTACATCATACAGGAACACAACTGGCTATATTTACAGATTTGCACTCATCCCTCATTCAGTGGTTCTATGAGGAGAGGGGAATGTAAACTGAATGAACCCTGTCTACATTCAGGACTTGTGGATCTTAGATCAGTGATTTGGACAGTTAAAATTTCAGGCTGGATATCTGACAGAAATTATAGTTCAAAACTGGGGATCAACTGCAAACAGAGATATGATCAAAGGTGGCTGAAAATAGTGATAGCTAGTAAAAACATCTTGGTAGCACAGATTTCATAGAAAGATTTGAGTTCAAAGAGACCTTAAAGTTCATCTAGTTCCAATCCCTCTGACATGGGGCAGGGACACCTTCCACTAGACCAGGTTGCCCAAAGCCCCATCCAACCTAGACTTGAACATGTTCAGTGTTGGGGCATCTACAAAATCACTGGGCAACCTGTCCCAGTGACTCACCACTCTCATAGTGAAAAACTTCTTCCTAATTTCTAATCCAAATCTACCCTCTTCCAGTTTAAAGCCATTCCCCTTCATCCTATCACTACAAGCCCTCATAAAAAGACCCTCCCCAGCTTTCTTGTAGGCTTCCTTCAGATACTGGAAGGACACAATGAGGTATCCAGGATCTCATGTAACAGCAACAAAATAGCAAGCAGAGTTGCAACCCTGGACTTCAGCAGGGCCAACTTTGACCTCTTCAAACAATTGCTAAGGGAAATCCCATGGGCAAAGCTGCTTGAAGGTAAAGGGGCCCAAGATAGCTGGGTAGCATTCAGGGACTGCTTCTATGAAGCTCAAGATCGGAGCATCCCGACACGTAGGAAGTCAAGGAAAGGAGCCAGGAGACCTGCTTGGTTAAACAGGGAACTGCTGGATAAACTTAGGTGGAACAGGAAGGTTTATAGATCTTGGAAGGAGGGGCTGGCGACTTGGGAAGAGTATAAGGCTATTGTCAGGGGGTGTAGGCAGGCAACTAGGAAAGCTAAGGCCTCCTTAGAATTAAACCTGGCGAGAGGGGTCAAGGACA
>VYZX01015326.1:0-53658 GCA_013401335.1 Brachypteracias leptosomus
GTGCTCCTGTGGCAGGACCATCACGTGGAGCCCGCAGACATTTTTCCATCCTGGCACTTCCAGCCTCGTCTGCTGGTGTTTAAGCCCATTTCCATCCTCCAGTATGTGTGTGTATGTGCAGTTTTACTGCATTAATTTTAGAAACATACTGCCTTCGCAGACAATACTAGAGAGTGGATGCCAGGCAGAGAGACTGTCCAGAAGCTACCAAGGTAAAGACACTACTGTTCTGGAGGAGGACGTGTCCCTGAAAGCAGGGAGACCAGGTGCGAGTGCTCCTGAAGATGTTGAAATTAACCTCATGTGCCTGATTCTGGGCCAGGACAAGAAATGCCGTGATCTCAGTGGGACTCAGTCCCTGTCCCCATGACAGACCATGGGATCAAGCACTGCTGGGCAGCAGAACTGTTGTAGCTGAAGGTTCCTGAGCTACCCCTGGCTTGGTACGACCTTGGGGTCTTTTCCTATCCAATGTTCCTATTAAAAATGCCTTTCCCCCACCCCCCCTCCATTTCTTTTTCACAGGTGATGCAATTTCCACCCAAAACTGTTCTGGAGAAAGATCTACAGGGTGTCGCTTCCTATTATAACTCCTGTAGTGTTGGCTGTAGCCTACCTGGTAACTTGATTTGTTGAACTTGCAAATCCTCCAAAGAAACTCAGTGATTTTATATGAACAATTCCCTTGTGCCTGAAAATGCAGCATTTGCCAAAGCACTCTCTGGATGTTAGCATCCAGAAAGTCATTAGTGCCGATAGGAGAAGAAATTGTTACGGGCTCCTGAAATCTGGGACAAAGACTTTGTGCACTGCAGAGGTAAGGACCGAGCACACACATATGCTACTGCTCATGCTTTTTCAGGCTGCAGGGATCAATGTCTGGTCCCAGTGCTGTTGCGGGGGGTTTGTCACCTTCTGCGGGCAGAGGAGACCAGGCAAGGAGACCAGGTCTGGCGAGCAGCTGGCGTGGCACAGATGATGAGATGTCAGCTGGCAAAGAGCCGGCTGGACAAAATTAACTTGTCAAAACATTTGGAATATATACGCTGGGGCAGAGTGCGTTTGCATCAGATCAGCACTTTGCATCATGTGGTGGCAGCGCTTCGGAAGTGCTGAAACCAGATTTCCTCTGCCACTGAAACATAACTCCAGGTTTCCACCTGCAAATGGGGCCAATAACACTTGTGAGGGTGATAAGATTTGAGGGGAAAAGGCGCTGTACCAGAGCCAAGTCGGTCCTTATTGTCCGAAGGTTTCAGGTGTGTGCAAAGGGCTGCAGAGGAAAATCAGTGGAAGGCCTGCTCCTTCTCCTGGAGGGGAAGTGTTTGTAGGATTAGGGCATATTTAGACGTGGCAGAAATGGGATTCCTAAACAAAGGGCTGGGGGAGGTGAGCCCCTGTGCTGCTGCTGCGGCTTCCCACACTGCAGAGAGTTTCCAGATTCGCTGCCTACCTGCCTGCAGGAGTAAAGCTGTCCAGACCCACCACCCAGCGCTCTCCACTTCCATTTTAGGAGGTGGTGGAAGCAGGGTTAGGCATTTCTAACCCCCTGCTTTCTTACTGGAGTGGATGAGGTGGGCTGGAGGGGCTGGGAGCTGCTCCCATGCTCCCTGCTCCCAGAGGGCAGGACTCAGCCCAGTTCCCCACCACTTCTGGGAGCACACACACTAACAAACCAGCTGCTGACTTCTGCATGAGGATCCCCCCAACCCAAGCACAATCCACATTGGCCAAAAATCCAGCATGTGAATAAACTGCACCCCAACCCTGGGACTGGGCTTGGTGCCGGAGCCCATAGCTTGCCAGTGCTTTGTATTGTCATGGGATGAAGCCTCAACTCCATTAATGGCCACAAAATAAATTGAACTTAAATGCTAAATTGCAACAAGGCAAGCAATTTACAGAGTTTTACTTTGGGATTGTGTAATTAGCAGCAGGGGCCATTTCCTATGGCAGAAATCAGGGCAGGCTGAAGAAAGGTGTCAGTGTTAGCTGTGCGAACAGTGACGGGTCTGGGCTAATTAAGCTTTGGCCCGAGTTTAGGAAATACGGATGCGTGATGCCAGATTGCCCCTGCGGAGCGAGGAGGGGGTTGCTGCCAAGGATTTGGGATGTTGGAGGTGGAGGGAGGGGGCTGCACTGCAGGGACAGAGGGGATGGTGGGCCACCTCCCCTTGGTCCTTGGAAACCTCCCTCTGAGCAGGATCCTCGGAAACCTCCCTCCTTTCTCCCCCTTCTTCCATGCACGTGCAGGGACGCAGGCGTGCATGGGGAGAGCCGCTCACAGCGAGCACGAGCAGATGCAGGGAGGCACATGTGCTGGGCTTGGCTTGCAGCAGCACTACATATGCAATTTTTTTATTTACACCCACAATCAGTTTAGAATCTCTGGCCAAAACTTCATCTCCTGTATGGGAAGATTTGGCCCTCTGAGAGATGTTAACTTGAAGGCGAGTGGGAAATATGAAAGGGCCCTCTATGTGGAGAGCAGTTCAATTCGTCTCCAGTACACAACTGTGGTTTTTCCATCCCTCCGGGTTTCAGCTCAGAGATGTCTCTGCACCACAACCTCTGCCTGGGCTGCAGCAAGTGCTGCCTGTGGTTGGGCAGCCATGGCTGGGGCGAGCTGACAGTGCTGCGCCGACGCCAGCCCCGTCAAGAGCTGCTCCCACTGCCGCCAGCCCCACTGAGCTGTGCTCCCACCAGTCCCAGCACCAACGAGCCGTGTTCCCACCAGTGCAACACTTGCTTGTGGGAGTTTGCAGTGCAAGAGGGACAGGGTGCACCAGAGCCATGGCCGTGCCCTTGTGCAAAGGCAAAGCTGGGACCTGTGCTGTTCAGCCCTAGGGTGTTGAGCATCCATTCTGGAGTATTGCCATGTTCCGTAGCTGGAGGGGATGGAGCTGGCCCAGATCTGAGGGGTCTGGACTCTTGTCGGGAAAGCACCAGATCCAGAAGCCTCAGTTGAACCCTGGCCACCCAGGAAGCACCCTAGGGTGCTGGGCTCTCTCTTGGCTCTGGAAATGTGGGGTGCAGGCAGCATGCTGCTGCCCTGATGGTTTGGCAATATATTTCCTTGGGAATTAATAAAAAATATTTTTAAAAATGCATCTCACTGTAAATGCCAGAAGAATTAATTGCGGGAGTGGATGAAAGAGCCTGCTGGTGTGCAATTGATCTGCTGACTCAGTTGCCTCTTGGGAGGATGGAGGAAAGTCCTCCAGCTACAGAGCTGTGAGTGCCTGGGAGCCTGATGGTGGCCCTGCTGGCAGCGAGCAGGGGACCAGCCTGGTCCTGATCTGGGCAGATCCTGCTCTCACACATGGAACGAAGGTGTGGGGCCTCAGCTCACAGCCCAGTGGCTGCATCCACCCCTGCCCCGGCAAAACTTAATTGTTTTCTGCCAAAAAAAAAAAGAAAAAGAAAAAGAAAATCATTTGGGGAATAGATGGAAAAAGGAGATAGCGTCAGGCAGTCATGGCCTGTTCTCCACCTGTTGTTATTTTGGTCTGGCCCAATCAACCTGCTAGCCAGGCTGGAGCCAGAGACCATCTGGAAAAACTGCCGTGTTTATAAAACTGACATGGAGCAGCACCCCAGGGCCCTGACCTCCCACACAAATCTGGAAATGATTAAAATGGCCCTGGCTGCCTGCACGGCGGAGAGCTGCCTGCGGAGAGCAGCCCACCGACTGCATTTGGAGTTCTCATCAGCGGGGCTTGGGAACACACACCCTCCTCCAGGCACCCTGCCCTCCCTGCCTGCCCTGTCCTGCCTGCACTGCCCACCCTGCCCAGAGCCTCCCATGGCCAAGGGGCTCAGGGGATGCTCTGGGGAGCAGGAGGGCTGCTGCAGCAAAATATGCCAATTTGGCTTGTCCTATGGCATCTTTCCTCACTCCAAGCTGCCTCGCTCAGCACTGCCGGGCCAGCCCACCTGGAGCCTGCATCCCAGTCAGGGTGATGGGCACACACCCCCAGGCTGGGCCAGCCCATCCGTCCCTCCCTGCCCTGTCTCGGTCAGCTACAGGCATCAGTCTCTCCATCTGCAGCCATCCTTGGTTTTTATAGCTAGCTGGAATTATAAAATGAAACAGTATCGGTGAGTCTGATTTCAGCAGGAATTAGAAAGCAAGCCTCAGCGCCAAGGGCAGTGAGTGTGAACTCGACACGCTGGCTGTGAGCTTCGGTGAGCTCCTTCTGTGAGCCTACAGCTAGATGAATGCACTGCACAGCTCCAATTCACTGCTGTGGGACCAGAGACCTGGCCAGCCCTTCCCGGGAGCAGAAAGGCTCTAGTGGGGCATTGGGTTGGGTCTTGGGTTTGGAAAAAAGCCTCTCTGAAGAGGTGCCCTCCACTCTATGCTGCTCTCAAACCTCCCACCCCCAGAACATTGCTTATCAAGGCAGTTCTGTGTCCTCCATGTAGCAAAGGGTAAGTGACACCACGGCCAAAATTCAAGCCACATTGGACCTTGCTGACCCTCATCAGCCAGGGGACATTTGGCTGGTTTCAGCCTTGCCTCGCCTGCTGGGCAGAGGTTTAATTAAAGAGGTGTGAATAATGAATTATCCGTGACTCTGAGCCATCCATGGAAAATTCAAATCAACCTGCTTTTAGTTTACAAGACGTCAGTGAACTGTCTGCCAAGAGAAAGCAGGGGGAGAAAGAAAAGCCAGACTGTGTCTTGTTGGAGGCTGAAGCGCGGGTGGAGGTGAAGAGCAGGCTGGAGGTGACGCTGAGCAGTGCAGCCCTGAGCCCAGTTGGCGCTGGCTGATGGTACGTGGGGAAAAGGGATGTTTGTCCCCTCAGTGTGTGAGCCAGGGCTGGAGCTGCTGGGCTGGTGTGATGGATGCTCCTCGCTCCCCACTCACTCCTCACCAGCAGCCGAGTGGCTGGGTGGGCGGGGGTGGTGAGTGCAGCCATGGCCAGCACCTGGTGGGGATGGTGGGTCCTTCTACACAGGATCCTATTCCCTGGGTTCCCTTCAGCTCCCGCAGGAGCAGGGGAAGTACTGGTCCTGGCACAGGGGTAAAGCTGGAGCTTGTTCCCCACAGGGGTCCTGCTGGGCTGGGGAGACAACTGGCACTGCTGGCACCCCAGTACGAACAAGGAAAAAGGGCAAGGAGAGGCCCTGTCCACAGCCCCATGGCACATGTGGGGTGAAACCAAACCCTTCTTACAAACGGGGCTGCTGGGATTTATAGTGACAGCTTTGGTAAATGCTTGCTTCACCCCAGCACAAGGAGACTTAATCCCTGAAAGGGCCCTGGCCTTGGGCCTGGAGGAGCCCTTTCTGCCGTGTTTGTCTTTGTCCCTCCTCTGGTTTACCTGCTCGGCCACGTTAAGCTCTAGCTCTGAGTTCGCTGCCCCTGCTATTGTTTCCTGCGTTATCAGGGGAGGATGATGGGGACAGGGACAGGAGCAGGAGAGGCTGGCTGGGCTGCAGAGCCTGACTGGGGACAGCTGGGAGCTTGAACTTGACACTACCACCACTGTTTAGGATGCTCCGGGCAAGGCTTCTCAGCACCACACTTCTCCTCCCCTCCAGGTCCAGCCCTGACCTGGCTGTGCTGGTAGCAGCTCCCTTCCCACCTCCCCTAACCTGCCTCGCAGTGACGCTAGTCCTGTTCCCGCCTGCCTGGGCAGGGATGCTGGGAAAGGCACAGCTCCCGTGCTCCCTCCCAATGCAGGCAGGATTTTTGATGGAAAAGTGCGCAAAAATTTTCAGTCTGAATTTCAGATGCTGCTGATAACGAGGGAGAGCCTCAGGGTGCTGCCAGGCTGAAAGCTTTCAAAGAGGCAGAAAATAGACCTGCCACATCTTTTGTCTGGGGCCAGCTCTGCTCATTGATCTCTCTATCAGATGAGTAAACCGATACATATTAACCCAGAGCCAAAGCAAACATATTCTGAGTGTTGAAGAAGTTCAGATAAGTCCTTTTCTCCCTCCCCAGGAAGCTGGAGCTGAAGCCCTGGGTGGGGGGAGCCAAGTAATCTCAGGCCAGTTTCTGGCAGGGGCTCACCTTGGGCGTGTGGCTGGGCGTACCTCGGGTTCCCCTGTCCTGGGGAGGGGATAGGACCCTCTGCTATGGGTTTATCCTGAGGCAGAGGGTCCAGCCCCTACCTCAGGGTCTGCCCCAGGGATGTGTGCTGTAGGAGCACACCAGCCCTGCCATCATCAGCCCACTCCATTTGGAGGGATTATTAAATTAACTCTGTCCCGTTTGTAAAAGGAAGGGCCGCTGGCTGATAAAGCCACGTGAAACAGGCGATAACAGCAGGTAGGGTGGCAGATAAACCCTCCTGCCAACCCCAGCAGCAGCTCAGGGCTCCCTCACAGCCCCAAACCCCTTACCTGCAGCTGCAGGGGATCATTGACACCCTACTAGACTATAACCTCTTCTAAAATTACGATTAAAACCTATTATAGAAATAGATTGTGGAAGTAAATTGTGCTTCAGGGAAGTTAAATACTTGAAAACATAAAAAGACCTGCGGCTGATTCAGTTGCTGGCCATGGACAACAAGCACCTTGGCCACGGCAGTGAGGCTGACCTGGGTTTCTTCTCCTTTGGCACTAAGTGAGCATCACCTGGATTTTGGGCGGCATTTCTGGGGTGCTGGGACTCACATGCCTGGACAGTCAGAAAAAAAGTGCTTTACCAGGACATGTGCATTTTGGTGCTTTTTCCCTGGGAGAGAGTCAAAATGACTCATGCTGATGGGGGTTTTTGGTACAACGATGTCCGTGCCTGATTTCTTATTAAGTTTCAAAGTTTCATTTCCACATGATTGTATTGGTTAATTTTGCTTGAATTTTTATATTAAGAACCATGCTATATACTTCTGCTTCCAATTTTCTATTAAATTATGTGTTAAACACATTGTGAATGCAATATATTACACAGCCATGGTGATTTGGATGGTACAAAATATAATTTTATATCTACTGCAGTCTAGGGATGAGAAGGAGGGTACATCCCTGTGGTACCACATGGAGACCTCATCCCCTCCACCATTCCCATCACTGGCCAGCCCTGACCTCCCTCCCTGCACCCTGGGGGGGCTACAGGCAAATGAAGATGATGGTTGTGATGCTTCATGAAGGACTGTGGTGAGGGAAAGGGAAGTGACTCGTGTGTCACCACTGGGTTGCGTCACCGGGGAAGCCACTCACTCACCCTGTCCAGCTGTGCCAGAACCAGCACTACATTGCTGCCAAGCAAAGAAAATGAGACATAATCAAAAATAAATAAACAGACACCGTTCTGCTATGGGAAGCTCTCAGGCTGGGGGAGCCTGATGCCAGGTCTGTGCTGCACCTTGCAGAGGCTGGGCCGGAACCGGAGGAACCAGCGGCGGCTCCAGCTGTGCCCCGGAGCGGGGAGAGGAAGCAGGGGCAGCTCCGGTACCACGACCTTTCCCCCCTCCCGGGAATGTGCTGCCTCAGCAAGGAAAGCTCGGGGCTCTCCCAGCCCATCAACTGCTGCTCCAGGAAGAAGTGGTTTGGAGAAGCCCCGGCCAAGGGCATCCTCTGCAGAGCCTTCAGAGGAGAGGGCTGTGGCTACAGCGGCTGCTCGCTGAGTCATTTGGTTTCTCACATGGGTGAAAGAAAAGGGATCTGGAGTGAGCCTCGGTGCAGAGCAACCCACTGTGTGGGACAGGCCGACTCTCACATCCCACAGGGGGGGGTTTCTGCCTTCCGAGTCCTCGTAACTAACATTTAGCCTTTTTTTAAGTGGTGAGGGAGTTATCTGGGGAACTGGGACAAAGGATGGGAAAAGCTGACACTGAATTCTGGTTTCTGTTCCCCATCCATGCTGTATGTGTTTCTGGGTAAAGCAATGTCCTGCTCAGGGTGCAGAGCTGCTGGCCTCACTGAAGGTACCTGGGCAGCCCATGAGGCTGCTCTGTGTCCCTCATGCCCCCACCTGCCTCCTGAGTTAGAGGTGGGCAAGAAGGGTTGCCAAAAGGACAGAGAGTCTGTCTCAGTTGGCAGAGCCCAGCGCAGACAGCAGGAGATCCTGGGCTAGAACACTGCAGAGCGAAGCTCAGCCCCAGCTGTGGAGGACATTGTGGTGCAGAGGTGGGAACCACGCTGTAAAATCTGTGTGTTCTCCAACGCCAGAACAAAATGATTGCTCATGGAACAGCATGTGCTTGCTCAAAACTCAGCCCAGGTGAATCCATAATGGGATCCAGGCTTCCACTGAGTGTGGCTGGAGGTTGTCAGGAGTTCACACTGGGCTGGGACTCAGGTTTGTGATGAAAACCACAGGTCTAGGGGCTTCTCACAGGGACCAAGTGCAGAGACCGCACTACTGCTGCCTCTGCTTACCTTGAGCTAAGCATAACCTTGGGAAGGGTTTTGGCTGGCCTGGCACTGCTCCCATTGCTGGCAGTGGGAGGGGGAGGTGGTTCAATGGCAGCAGGATCAGTCCCTGTAGGTGAAATACCAGGAGGAGCACTGGCGTCCACGCAGCAGAAGACACCCTGCACAGGAAATGGGAGCCCATTCCGGTGAGGAAACAGTGCAAATGCTATTTATTTGCAGAGTTTTGTTTTCATCAGCTCCAGCATGAGTCAAACCCTTCCTGCCAGCACTTTGCCCGGCACGGTGCCTCCGGCTGGCACGGCTGCTTTGCAAACACTTCTTTCCTTGGCGGGTGGAAGCTGTGTAACGGGGCTGGCTCAGGAAGGCAGAACAATGTGGCTGCAGCCCCCGGCGCAGGTGCTGGCTGGCCCGGCCTGCCGCTGGCGATTGTGCCGCCCGCACAGATGTGTCCATGAGCTGTGTCTCCTCAGGGGCTTTCCAGGGAGGCCCTGATGAGCTGTGTGCATGAATCACGGGCTGGCTGGGAAGAGAGGAGAAACGCAGCGATGATGGGGGGAGACTGGGAGGTTTGGGGGGGGGGGGCGGGGCATGGGTAACGGCCCCCCTGGGNTAACGGCCCCCCTGGGAGAGCTGGGGCAGTGCCGGTGCTGGGAACGGCTGCCTGTGGGACGGTTAGGGCTAATTTTAGGGGTGGGATCAGGAGGACACCCTGGGGCCAAGCTCTTCACGCCTTGGCTGCCGCCAGTAGCGTGGTGTGCTGAGTTGGAGCCACCCAGCCCGTATCCTGTCTCCTCAGCCAGCCCGGAGGGAGGTGAGGGGCGAGGGTAAGAATAGCTCGGCCATCCTTCCCGGCGCCCCAGCCCCACCACCGACCCGTGGGCCAGGGATGTCCGGAGCAGGGCGGTGCTCCCGCTGCTGACGGTGGATGCGGTGCCATGGCCATGCCTGCCCACACCCTGGCCAGCTCCTGACGCCTGTGCCATCCCACGCAGCTCGGTGCCAGAAAATTGCATCTTCTTCTGTCCCATCCAAAAGCAAGAGCAGGTGGTGGCCCAGCTGCAGGTGTTTCAGGTGGCAATGCCAGAAATTCATGGAGTAGCCAGGGAGTGTAGTGGGGAAGATCCAGCCTGAGCTGCTGTGGGACTATTCCAGCTCTGAGTTGTTTCAGCTTCAAGAAGGGCCCCTAAAGGGGTGAAGAAGTGGGGACATTTAAAACCAGGCTGGTGACAGCCATCAGAAACACCCTGCAGGAACATGGGCTGGTTTCCTAGCCGGTTCGCTTTCCCCCAGAGGCTCTCCAGTGTGGGTGAAAGCAAACCAAAAACAAGTCTTAAATGGCTTTTCCTCCTGCAGCTGAGAGATGCAGCCCCCTATGCCCTCACCTACACCCTGCCCTTCCCCTACAAGCACTGGGACACTGCACCAGGCATTACATCCATAGCCACCCACTCATGAAAACATGTCAGAGAGAACCAGGGTGGCTGCAAAGCGCACAGCCCTGCAGAGCAAAGGTCTTTGTGTGAGAAGAAGCCGGTTCCCTGCTGCTTCCTTTGCCCTGCTGCCTGTGACCCACCGCGTCCTCCGGGCCCAGGGCTGGCCCAGGCAGGAAACAGGTGGGATAAATATTTGTGCAAACCAGAGCGAAATTTCCCTTGAAGGCCGAGCAATGTGTTTCCCTCGTGGTGGTTGTGAATGGGAAGGTAACGGCCAGCGCGGTGGCAGGTGCTGTCAGGGCGGTGTGGGACTGGTGCTGCCACTGTCCCGGGGAAAGTGAGCCCCTCACTCTTACTTCATCAAGAAGACAGGCTTGGAAAGCTGCTGGGGGCTGCAGGAAAAGCAGTCCTGGGTAAATCCAGGCGTTTAATTGCTGTGGCTCCAATCCAATGCCCATGGGAGCCCTGCAGGGTAGGGGCCAGCATATCCCTCCCCAGGAGAGCCAGGGGGCTGCAGAACCAGCACACTGGTCCCCACGCTGCTGGGATGGAGCAAAAGCTATCACAGCCCCAGCACGGCGTTTCTAAAGAGCTCTACCTGCTCTTTGCAAGGCTGGTTGAGAAAACACACTGAGGGCCACATGCCCCTGCAGTGGTGCAGGCACAGCCCTGGCACAGCTGGTGCCCACTGTATGGCCTGAGCAGGGGGATGTGGTGGCAGAACACTGGGGCCGGCCGGCAGCGGAATGTGTGTGCGGAAGCAGGTGCCAGCAATTTGGGGCCAGATGTTCCCTATTTCCTGGTGTGGGCTGTTCCCCTGCACGTTGGGAGGGGACTGGGGCAGGAGAGCACAAGGGGCCACATAGATCTCGTGCCCTCTGCAACCAAGGTGTCACTGGAAAGGGAACACTGGTGGGGTTGGGCCAGATTCAGAAACTCTTGCTCTTCTCTTGGAGGACCATGGTCAGAATTTGACCCTCCAAGCCCACCAGCATCAATATGAGGAAAGAGGGGAAAATACACTGTGGTGATGCTGCTCCTTTTCCCTAAGAATACACCGTGGTGGGAGCCTGCAGCCCTGGCACCTGTTTCCAGAAGTTTATGGGTAGATTCAGAGAGCTATCTTCAACTAGAACTAAAATTGAACAAGCTTGAGACCTCAAACTGCTTCATCTGTCTCTTTTCAAAGCCAGGCAGTGGGAAAGGAGTGGGAATTTTGTACCTAAATAAGTGGGCAAGGGAAGCCTGGGCAGCACAGGATACAGGCGCCTCTGAGCTAACACATACTCATTACAACCCCGACATCTGCTCTCTGACCTCTTGAGCTCTGATTGCCGACAAACCTGCTGCGGCTGCCTTCCCTCTCTTGGATTTCCTCCTCCTCCTCCCGCCTGCAGAGACCACGATCCCCCCGGCTGAGGGGCAGGTGGGAGCTGTGGGCTCCCGCTTCCCCCCACGGCCCGCCAGTAGCTGAGCCCTGTGATTTGGGGGCTGGAGGGTGGGGACAGGCTCTGCAAACCAACAAGGGTTTCACAATAGTTTGCTTAAGGGCTTGTGACTTACAGGCTCATGCTCAGGTGCTCCAGGCAGGCAGGAGCAGCCCTGTCCCTGCTGCCCTGGGAGGGTTGGGGTCCTGCATCCCCCCTCAGGCACAGCTGCACCAGGGATGCTGGGGAGGACTCGGGGAGCCACCACCATCCACCACCATCCTCCTTGGCACCAGCTACTCACACACACTGAACCTGCTCGATCCAACCACAGCAAAGGGCCACTCAGCAGCCACGGGGCAGCTGCTTATGAATGAAGGCTTACATCAGTGGGGAGTTTGTGATTCACCCAGCAGAAATCAGCATGGCCCATGCAACCCTTTCCCCTCCTCTAGCTTTCCCCCTTTTTTTCTTCCCTCTCCTTTCCCCCTTCCCCCAAAAGCTCTTTGTCTCTAGGCTCCGTGAAGGAAGCAGACCTTCTGAAAATAAACTCTTGCTGCTTTGATCTGGTTTATGGGCACGCACTGTTTATAGCTCCGTGCGTACGACTTGACACCTTCCCACCTGCGGCCCCAGCAACTGCTTCTTATCACAGCCACTTTGGATATTAACAGGCCAGTGGGGAGGGTGATCTGGAGGTCCCCAAGGCCCCCAGCACTCCCCGCACCCCACCACCCTCCCCAGCCACTCTCCCTCCACGGGCAGGAGGGAGACAGGCTGATGTCCCTCTGCATGTGCTAATTGCATCAGCCCATGTTTATTGGGATGTTTATCTAGACTAGCAATGATGGGAGGGTCCTCAGAAGCCTGAGCCATCCCTTCTCCACAAGAATTTTGACTTGCACTTTCAACACAGGTCAGGACAGCACTGGGTTCTCATGCCTTCCTTCTGACCTGGCAGATATATGCATTCAGGAAGAGGGGGCAGGAATGGCCTGGAAAGACCCAAATTGCAATCACAGAATCACGGAGTATCAGGTTGAAAGGGACCTCAAGGATCATGTGGTCCAACCTTTCTTGGCAAAAGCAAGGTCTAGACAAGATGGCTCAGCATTCTGCACAGCCAAATCTTAGAAGTCTCCAGTGCTGGGGACTCCACCACTTCCCTGGGGAGATTATTCCATTGACTGATTGTTCTTATTGTGAAAACTTTTCCTCTTGTTTCTAACTGGAATCTCCCCAGGATTATCTTGCACTCAATACCCCTTGTCTTTTCCATGTGACTCCTTGTAAAAAGGGAGTCTCCATCTTCTTTGTAGCTACCATTTAAATGCTGGAACATGGTGATAAGGTCTTTCTAAGCATTCTTTGCTCAAGGCTGAACAAACCCAGTTGTCTCAGCCTTTCCTCATGTAGTAGCTTCCCAGTCCTTTGATCACTTTGTGACCCTTCACTGGACTCTCTCCAGCCTGTCCACATCTTTTCTGCATAGTGGAGACCAAAACCGAACACAGTATTCCAGACGTGGCCTGACAAGTGCCAAGTGAAGTGGGATAATGACTTTATCTCTGCTGGTGATAGCATTGTTGATGCAACCCGGCATCTTGCTGGCTTGCTTTGCCACAGCACACACTGTTCACTCTACTGAGCTTGTTGTCCTCCAGGATGCCCCGGTCTCTTTCCACAGAGCTGCTCCCCAGTCAGGTAAATCCCAGCCTGTGTTATGTTCTCCCAGGTGCAAGACCTTACACTTGGCCTTATTGAATTTAATAAGGTTCTTGTTTAGCCCATTCTTCCAGCCTATCCAGGTCTTCCTTCAGGGTGGCTCTCCCTTTCAAAGTATCCAAATTTGCATTATTTTGAGCCTCTGAAGCAGGTGTCACCCACCTGGTCTGGGGGCTGGAGCCTATGTAGGCACTGCAGCCTGGCTGGGGTCAGCACCACAGCACCTGGCTCCCCAGTAGGACCATCACCATGTGAAGGGGTGCTGGGGCGGGGCAAGCTCTGCACCAGGTTACAGGGAACTTTGCTTCAGCTCACCACAAATCCAAAATTTTAGAAAGAAGCTTTGTCATGCAGTGCTGGTGCTGCTGCTGTGCTGTGGCACAGAGGTGACAACAGGAACAGCTGGGTCAGCCCCAGCTCTGGGTGTTGCACACCACATCTCTCTGCAGAGGACCTGCCAAGCAGCTCTGCTTCTCCAGGGCCAGGGCACTGCTTTTCCAGTGCCAGAGGGAGGGCAGGTACTGCTGCTTTCTCTGAAGCTTGTTTCATGGAGCTTTCTGCTGTACTGGAAAGGCCCTGAGATGTTGCAATAAAATGAGTCTGTTAATAAACAATGTCAAGTCTGGGCTGTGCTTACAATCATCTTTTATCCAGGCTTGCCTTCAAAACATCCACCAAGGGGACATCTCTGCTGGTAACACATGAGTCATGGCACATACCTAACAGCAGATCCAGGCAGGTCCTCTGCGAGGCCCGGCCCCGTGCTGCTTGGCTGGGCTGGGTCACCTGCACCAACAGGGACTGGGGGAACAGAGTTGGCATCAGCACTGCCTCAGCATCCCGGCTGCCCCACAGGACCCCAGTATCCCCCTGCCTCCCACCACTAACTCCTCCACTGCCCCAAGTTGCAGCCCTGAGGCCGAGGCAGTGGCTGAGTTGGCTTCAAGTGCCACATTTTGGCACTGACCCCACAAGTCTGATGTCCTCCCACCACTGCATTTGGTGGGTCTCTGGCTACATCCCGTTTGCACAGCCCAGCACCTCCAGAGCAGAGCAGGAGACAGTAAGCACATACCATGGTGCCCAGGTCAGTTGATAACACAGACAAGCAGTCAAGGTTTTGGAAATCTCCCCTCCAAAAGGGGGGGGGGGGGGGGGGGGGGAAGTTTTTTCAAGGCTTGCTCCCAACAGAAAGTCTTGAATTAGATCAGCCTCAGTCAGTTCTTCCAGCCTCCTTCAGACACTTCTGAAATATTTCCTTTTCACTTTGAACATACAGAATGTTTTTAAGTGCATTTAATTAGCTTATATTTCATGGAAGAGGAAAAAAAAAAAATCATTTGGGCTTGGAAAAAATTATATTTTTGACAGAGCTGCAACAGTGGGGACATATTTTCAAGTAGAGAAATTAATTAAAAAAAACAAACCAAACAACAACCCTTTTCCACCATACTGATTGCAGCTCATCAGCAGTTTCCAGCTAACAGCATTTCTTTAAAACATGTTCCAGCAGCAGCACACACTTCATACCTCTTGCCACACAAAAGGAGACGGTCGGTAACACTTGAAATACCCATTTAAAGCTGATACACGGGTGTAATGGGGGGGGACTCCTCATCACGGGATATTTCTGAGGTCAAGCACCAGAGAGAAGCGAGGTGTGAGCACAGCCCCACTGCTCACTGCCAGTTAGTGAGGCTTCTGGGACCCCGGGATACACTCCAGGGAAAGGGGCTCCCAGACACAGCCCTGGGCTGGGGGAGCCAGGAGTCCTGCCCGCGGGGCACGGGGTCTGCTGGAGCACCTGCTCCAAGGTCTCGGGACGGGGTTACCCAATCTCCGGGCAGGGTAATGCAAGCGGTGTCTTGCACAAGTGGCTGCTATCGGCATGTTTGGGGCTTAGCGGTGGCGCGCAGCGAGGACGGGGATTGCTCTTGGCTGCCGAGCGCTGCGGCTGCAGCCAGGCGCCGGGGCTGGGAACAGCCTGCACTGCTCTGCTGAGAGCCAGAGAGGCACATGGAGAACAGCCCTGTAATCCCAAGGCTTGGCCTGGTGCCAGGAATGACTCTCCCTTGGCATTGTCCCCTCAGCACATCACTGCCTTCCCAGTGGTCTGTAAGGGCTGGGGATCCCACCACCTGCAAACCATGATCCCTTCAATGTGGCAGGACCCGCACCTGGAGCTGCTGGCTGGATGTGAGAATCACTGTGTAGAACACCCAGAGGAAGGTCTGATCCTGCCATGCACCAAGTCTCACACAGGCTCTGAGCTGGGCAGTTCTCATACTTTGTTTTCCAACCCACCTGGCTGCCATCCAAGCCCCAGGTGAGGGTCTGCAATGAGCTGGGTCCCTGCCACCTCCCCAGGGAGCACATTAACCATAACATCCCTGTCCAACCAGAACTCTTCCACTCGCAGGGAAACATGGCCATCCTTTTGGGCAGACACTTGCCAAGGCAAGGCAATGTAGGAGCATGAATATCCAGGGGTTTTATGGCACCTCCCAGGCTTTGTAGCACACAGAGCAAAACTGAGCAATGCACCCATCTCCCATAGGGTTTGCAGTGAGCAGAACTCAGCCCCATGTCCCATGGTTTGATGCAGAGGCACTTTTCCCTTGTGCTCCCCAACCCCATGTTTGAGTGGCAGGGGCCAAAGGAACATTTTGGTGGCCACGTCCCCAGCCATGTGCACGGGGGAAGCAGGTCTTGGCCATGTCCCCCAGAGCCTCCAGCCCCCCTATGCTGCCAGCATCAGGGTCTTCATGGCCCGGAGTGGCTGTGCCCAGCCATGAGCTAGCCACATACTATCAATCATACTTGAGCCACGTGGTGCCTCCCACCCTGAGAGCTTCTTGAAAGAAACTCCTAATTTTCAACACCTACTTAAGGCTCTTGAGGCTGCGTCGCTGCTGGCAGACGTGAGCTCATGCTGATGCTTGCAGGCATGTGCTGCCTTGCTCCAAGGCTTACAACCACAGCAAAACATCTCCCCAGCTCCCCACTGCATGAGCAGGCACCAGGCAAGTACTATCTGAAAATCAAAGGGTGGGGTCACAGGTAACCCCCCTCCTCTGCCTCTGTGGATCCCAAGATCTCATAGTTTTAAATAGGAAAACCTTAAAAAGACCTGGCTCCTCCTTTGTACCACCCTAAGTGAATTGTCACAGTTCACTTGGAGATGCAGGTATTAGTAGATACCACCTAACCAGAGAGGCACAGGAGAGACCCTGTATCCACATCTCCTGCTGACATGGGGACAGCCCTAGGCCCTGACACATCAAGTTTGTGACTCACCAGCACAGCAGTTGGGAAGGGGTTTCATGCAGCATCTCCTCAGAGAAGTTCTGGTGCCTGTGGCACAGAGATGGAGCGTGGTCCTTGGGAGAGTGTTCCTGCCTACCTCAGTCTGCTCTTGGAGCAGCCAAGACCTTCCCTCCCCAGGTAAAGCCTGACAGAGCAGGGTCTGAGGAAGGTCCTATTTCAGTGGGAAGCTAAAAGGCTGATGGTTTTCAGCTGCTCCTGTGTCAGGGTGTGAGCAATGAAGCTTTGGAGCTCCTGCTAAAGGGTCTCTGTGTTTAAACATCCCCCCTCTGGAGGCACGGTCAGCCATGGACAGTGTGGCACCCTGGAGTGCATGTGCCACCCTGGGGGGCTCCTCTGGGCACACAAAAATTGGGTGGGTGGCACCCAACGGGAGGTTTGTCCCTGTCCCTATCCCTCAGTCCAGTGTGTAGGCTGGATGTGGGCAAAAGGCAGGAGAAGTCCAGCCCTGCTCCACTCCTGGTGCCCACCAGGGCCAGGCAGTCCCTTTCTCTGGCACCCTGGGATGGATGAAGATGGCCAGGAGTGGACAGTTCTCTTGGTTTCTCACCAGCCCTTGGCTGCTGCAGATGTTTTCTCTTGGCTAACCACAGCCCCAGCCACGTGTGAAGGTCCCAGGCCCTGGAGGAGGAAAGCCTTTGGTTTCCTCCTGCTTCATGCAAGCTGGGTGCCTGTGAACATGACATGAAAGAGCTGAGAGGGCACAGGAAAGGTCCCAAGAAGAAAAAAACTTTGCACCCTGGAAATGGGCCATGTTGTCCAGCTAAAATAATGCTACCCAACCAGAGATGCCAGGTTGTCCTAAATCACCCAGACAAGAGATGTCCTGTGTGTGAAGCTGCTGAGCAGCCTCAGTGCATGGGCTTCCAAGATATTTATGGTGTATGAAACAGAATAAGTGTCTGATGCCAAGCACACATCAGGGGTAAGGTCTCTCATGGGGCTGCACCCTATGGAATGACCACATGCACCCTATGGAGTCACCTTGTGCCCCAGAAGAAAGACAGGAGCTGCAGGGACTGCTCAGCATCACAGGATAGACTAAGGCTAGGTGGGGATAAAGGGGTTAAAAATCCAGGAAAAAGCTGCAGATGGATTTCACAGATGGCCCTTTAGCCACAACCACAAACCTTCACGGGTTGCACTCTGGCTGTGCGGGTCTCCGGACACCGGCATTACCCTGCGGGCATTGGGCAAAGGGGGCTGGGCTGCTCTTGGAGACCCCCATCCCTCCGACACCCCCAGGACAAGGTGCAAGGCAGAGGCTGGGACACAGCAGCGTGGCCTTGGTTTCGGCAGGAGGCATGGAAAAAAAAAGATGAGGTCACTGCAAAGCGGTCGTGTAGGATGTGATACAGGAGAGGAGTGGGGCCTATGGAGGAACAAGGAGCTATTGTAACCTTGCAAAGCAGGGGAAAAAACAGCTGTGAGGATGTCCTGCTCATGCCAGACACTTGGGGGGTTAACTTGTCTGAGGTCACATATAACAGGTCTGGAAGGAGGTGGTGGAAGCTGGTAGGATGCTGTGGTGGAGGCGTGGATGTGGCTTTTCTCTCCATTGTATCAGCCCAGCTGCGGCAAAGTGCAACAGGTACTGGTGCAGCCAGCTCAAGTACAGTGAAACAGCTGGAAAACATCTGGCACAGTGCTGGGAATGCCCCATGCATGAACCTGCCCTATCCAACCTGTCCTCCCAGCCCCCAGGGTATTTGCTGGGGACAGGCCATGGGATGGGACTGCTCAGAGCCTGTGGAGCATCTCTGAGCAGTGGTGGGGACTGGAGCGGGCTCCTGGGGACACAGCCAAGAGCATTTCCCTCACCCCACCACTCTGTGCCTCCCAATTTTTTAGCTGTGGCACATGGTGCCCAGTTGGCAGAGGGTAGCTCTGAGCCATGGGGTGGAATGTCCCTGCCCCGTGGCACGGAATAACCCAACAGGACCATTACCCCGGGATGCGCGGTGTTGCCCATTGCTTCACACACTGACCTGAGGTTCCAGCCCTGGAGAAGCCCCCTTCCCTCCCTCCGCCCCACACTGCTGCAGCCCCCCAGCTGTCCCATCACCCTCACCCCATTCCCAGCCCCAGCCCCGCGGTGCCACGGGGCTGCTGTGGCGTCGGTGCTGCAGACTTTCTGTCTGCACGGGGACTTCCCGTCCCCGCACGCCGCTGCCGGCGCGAAACCAAAGACCGGCTTGTTCGGCAGCCTGAGCCGCCTCCGCGCTGACTGCCCGTCTCTGTTCCCGCTAGGAATAATATACCCAGAGCTTGGAGCATAAATTGAGTTTCCCAGAGCCAGGCTGGTGGGGAGACTTTAATGGGAAGGAAAATAAACTGTGTACTCGGCGTGCAGGGAGAGGTGTGGTGCTGGCTGAGGGACGCCGGGAAAAAGCTTCTCTTGGTTTCTTTTTTTTCCCTGACTTGTTTGCTGAGGGAGCAGACGTATGCATGCTCTCCTGTGCAATTTGTTTGCTTCCCAGGATGCCAAGGAAAAGAGAGGCATTTTAAAGTAGCTGGTTGAGACCTCTGAGGCCTGTGATCTGCCAAATTGTAGCGGTGGCTCAGCACTGAGCCCGGCCCTTGGAGGAGGCATTTCTTCAGGAGAAGCTCCTTCTTTTCTCCCCAGATTGCTCTGCTCAGGCCTGAGCTGCAGGGCCCCATGGAGGCTGTCGTGGCACTGGCACTAAGGAGAGAGGTTGCCGTGCCGGGATGGTGACGGCACGTTTCTGATTTCTCATCACAATGCTGCGATTCAGGGACTTGGGAAAGCGCATGAGTCACGCTGTGAACTTCCCCAGCCAGTCACCGCTGGGAAATATGCTCCCATCTGCTCAACCACCCTCAAAATGCTCCCTGCTCGGGAATAATCCCCATTGCTTCTCCCTTCCCATCCGCTCCAGTGCCAGCTGGGGCTGCTCCTGGGAATAGCAGCAGCCCAGCGACGAGGTGCAGGGGGAGCACTGAGGGCATCCAAGGAGGGAAACAGCACAGGAAAAGTGCCTGTGTTTAATCACATGGCCATGCACAGCAGACACCAGAAACCCTGTGTGTTTTTGAGGAGGCTGAGACCCACACCCTGCATGTCACCCCCAGCAGTGGAGGCTCTATTGACTTAACTCTGAGGCTGCATCTATTTCTGTTTGTGAAGCCTTTGAAGTCCTTGGGGTGTAAAGCAGAGCCTTTGGATGTGTCTGTGACTCAGGAAAATCCACCCCCTCTATGACCAATAATTACCCTGAGAGGGAGCTGGGAGGTCAGGGAGGTGGCGGGTGTCTCCCCACCCACGGGCAGCCCTGGGCGGCAGGAGGAACATGGATGGGCTTCCCCGGGGTGATGGCAGGGCTGGGAAAAGTCTGCAGGTTTGGGAAATAGTGCTTCTCTGAAATATATTCACTGTCAGCTTTCACCAAATGTCAGAAATATAAATGGGAAGTGAAATCCCACTTTTATAAAAATATTTGCTTTGAGCTGTAAAGAGGCTTACTAAAGAAAAAGGCAGGCTTGAGTTTCTTTTCAGTGTGATGCTCCTCGCCCTGCCCACTGGAAAGGCAGCCTCCCGGTGTGCTGACATGTCTCCAGAGCCACGTTGTTGTGGCCATGTCCCACCTATGTCCCCCAGCTTCTACAAAATCCGACTGAGATGGGGTGGGCAGTTGTGGAGGGCCCGGGGAACGACCCCTGCACAGCTCAGGGCAACCCATCCCTCTCAGGGGGATGCACGGTGTTTTTCTGCCCTGCAAAGGCCAGCCGGTTGCTCAGGAACATGGGGAGGTGCCCCCCACCCCACATCCAGCTTCCTCCAGAAGAGCCATCCCGCGGCGCCGGGGCCGGTGTCTGTGCCGTATCCTGCTGAGTAACACCGGTCCACATCCATACATGGGGAAGAGCCGGGTGAGAGCCTTTCTCCTCTGTCAGACCTCTCCCTCGTTCAGTAAATAACATTCCTGTTAACGCTGGTATGTAGAAAACTTTCCAGCTCTCCAGCTAACGTCAGCGTCGCGGCTCCATCACCCGTCCCCCCACCAGCAGGTCTGTGCTCCCCTGGGGCAAGGGCTGCACCCCAACCAGACCGCAGGCTGCAGTGGGGGTCCCTGCTCACCCACCGCTCCCATCTGCACGGGCAGAATTTTATTTTGGGGGAAATGTGAATCTCTCAGGCGACTTGTGGCTCCCTGAGGGGGTTGACAAGGGGATGCCTGCAAAGCGAGGAGTTCTCCAATGACTAATGCAGCAGCAAAACCCTCAGCTTGTGTTAACTGCCCCAGCCCAGGCTCTCAGCTGCCTCCTGCTGAACTCTGACTCCTCGCTCGTGCCACAGCAGCTCCCAGGGTTATTCATGGGTGAGAAAGAGCCAGAGACAAGAGCCAGTGGGTGTCTTGTGTCCCTGCCCAGCCCTGCTTTGAGCAGCCCTTGGGTGACTCAGAAATGATTCCCTCCCTCCTGCCAGCCTGAGCTCAGACTCATTCACAAATTGTCTCGCTTTGTGTCCAGACAGAGGGGTGTGTTGGAGAAAGTGGTTGGGGCTTCCCCGAACACCCCTTTGGCCTCCACTTGCCACCAGCTGTGACCCACAGCAGCACTGCTTTCCCATCCCGGTGTTCAGCATCAGTGTGGGCACCCGCAGTTCCCTGCTGGGGTGGCCCACTGTCACTGCTGCTATCACTGTCACTGTCACTACGGGTGGCACTTGCTTTTGCTGCTCTGTGCTTCAGCGGCTGTGGTAGACAGCATCCATCTAACACAGGGCTGGTGCAACAGCATCCCAGGTTACCCCACAATGCTCTTTGCACAGAGTCACAGCACTGAGCTGATGCTGAAGTGTGATTTTGATTGACAATTAAGGCAGCAACCTCTGTGCTTTCACAAAAAGAGGGTTTAGATTTGTTCAAGAATTGCACGGGACAATTCAATGGTGTCAATTCAAAGAGTGAACTATTCTCCAAAGCCGTCATGAAGACCTGACAGGAGCCAGCTCAGGTTTGGCAGGCAGAGACGCTTGGGATCACTCACCCTGTCCATCAACTAACCAGCGTGGGTGAAGTTAAAAACTGACCCCAGGCCATGGTGGTGGCTAAGATGTTCTTGGCAGGCAGAACTGGTTTACAAAGTCCACACAGGATTGATCCATGTGCAGCTTCAAAGCTTTGGGGTTTGGTTCCAGATCTACCCCTGCCTGGGATGGAAACAAAACAAAACAAAAGCAAATCTCTGAGCTATCTCCAAATGTCCAACACTGAGCATCTGGGCTGGGCTAATGCCCAGGAGTGGGTGCCAGGACTCCCCTCCCTGCCACTGGCAAGCTTGACCCCAGCTTTCCCCAGAGCCTCCCTGAGTTGTTGTGCCCTCGACAATTGGGGAAAGTCCCGACATGGGCAGGATGTCCCGCACGGCTCTGTCCCATCCCACGTGCTCCAAGGGTGCTGCTCCCAGTGCAGCTTCCTACAGCACCTCCCTGCTGGGAACCAGGACGGGAATTTTTGCTGTTGTTCCTCAGCAGCCGTGCGTTCTCCTGCGAGGGCACCGAGTGCCAACCACCTCCCTGCTCGCTGGGCTGCTGACACGTGCCCTCTGGGAAATCACACCCTCTTCCCAGAATGATGCAATGAGACTCCTGGCTCGTCTTATGGCCTCAAAGGGAACTCCAGGCTGCAAAGGGCTGGGGGATGAGTCCATGTGCAGTTGTATCATGGCCCCACCATCCTTGGAAGAGGGGCCTGCCTGGTGGTTCCCACTGCAGATCCAGGAGGAGATGGCAAAAGGGTGCTGGTAGTCTGGGGAGCTGACGTTCTTCATGCACCACCACATGCTGGGGTGTGGTCTCCCTGCTGGAAAACAGGAGTAGGAGCCAGAGCTCCAGGACTTCGTATGAGGATGGCCCCTCCATCCACTTGAGCCCTTCCCAGCTGTTCCGCAGAGGAAATGGGTGCTGAGGGCTGCTGGGGATGGACTGTTTCCTCCCCTGGATTTTTGTTTCTCTTTCTTTACCCTATTTAGGTATGTAAAGATCAGTGGAGGAAAGCTTGGCCATGTGGGGCAGGAGCTGTGTGGAACCGTGGGCCCTGGCATGGGGCTGGCATGGCTGTCCTCTCCGGCATGGGGCCAGCCTGCCTGTCTCCTTCTTTCTCTCTTCAGCCAGAGATGCTGTGGCACATCCCCACAGTGGGTCCGATCCCACACCAGTTCTGGGGCCACAGAGTCCCTGGCTCCACACTTTGAGCTCGCTTTGGGCTTCCCACGGCGGGAAGAGGCCAGATGCTGGCACAGCGGTCGGGCTGCGCTCGCTCCCGATACGCCCGTGTGGAGTCAGCAGTGCTGGAGCAGCGGGGATCTGGCCCTCTCCACACACCTCCCTGCCAGCTCCTCCATGAGTAATGACACAAACGTGCTTCTCGCCCTGTCCCCGGCGCTGGGCTGCTCACCGGGGCGTTCGCAGGCTCTGCTCTTGTTTCCCCGTATCTGTTTTACATCAGAGCAGCTCCCGTCTGTCTGTCTGTCTCCTCTTCTCCCCCTGATGCAGCTTCCAGACAGTGTTAAATGCCCAAAAGGAGAAGCGAGTGAGGCAGGCAGGCTGGAGGCAGGTCTGGGGTCAGACAGCCCTTCCAGCACTGCAGCCCAAGTGCCAGCCTGGCCGGTCATCCCCACCGAGGTGACAACAAGGACATTTGCTAGTTGGCAAGTGTTGGGAGCTAATCCTGCCCCCGAGTGCCAGGAAGCCACCTGGGGACTCGCCAAGAGGGTGAAAAGTATCAATGGGCTCCCCTGAACATGGAGAGCACCGAGGGGGACCAGAACAGGCTCTGATCTGGTGGCACCCTCTGTCACCTCCACCACTGCTGGGGGATCAGCCGTGCTGGCATCCTGCCCTGGCTGTGCCAGGGAGGGGCTGGCTCCACTCACAGCAATCCAGACAGCGCAGCCCCAGCCAGGCAGCTCATGGGTAGTGTTCAGCCTCAAATCGGATGGAGGAAGGATAGACTTGGATGACCAAAAAGGTTTCTCTTCAAGGGATGGGACTGCAGGTGAGAGCCCTGCCCTGCCCCGTGGGCTCCCACCCTTCTGCCAGGTGTTAGAGGACAGATGTTACAGCTGTTGGCACAACAGATTGACACATGGTTGGTGGGATCCTGAAAGTTTGCACAGGCAGCCTAATTGCTCATTTGCTGTGAGCCTCCACAGTGAAATATTTGTCTTAAAAGAATCCCCTGGGGCTGTAGTGCTGTTCTGAGACACACTTGGCTGTTCACGCTGGAGAGGAGGGAGAGGTGCTGGGTTTCCATTGCCCCCAGCAATGGGATAATCCAGACAGAGCAGTGCAGCTGGTGAGGGGTGTCCGTGGGTGCTGCTGGCGCTGCCAAGCACTGCCCACACAGGGAGGCTGCACGGACGGGAAGCAGGTCCCTGCCGAGCTGTAGTTACAATGAAGGGAAATGAAAATAAAAGCATGGTATTTATAATCATCTTCTAATGAGCCTGAAAAAGTGGTGGGGTGGCTGTCTCCATCAGCACACCTACGGAGCCTGCTCCACTCCTGAGCAAGGTCTACATGGGCATCACCCTGCCTGGAAGGGGCACGTCATGGCTTATCCAAACCCTGTGAGGACAATCCAGACAATGCAGTTTGGTGAAGTTTTCACGTGCTTCTATAGCACTCCATTGAGCTGTGGTTGAGTGAGATGGCACCACAAGAAAGCATCCACATCTTCAGCTGCCTGGGACAGACACTCCCAACACATCCCTGGGAGCCATACGAGTCCTCTCCCCAAGCTGCTCTTGCAGAGGGTGACGCTCAGCATCCCTGGGGAAAGGTGGCAGGGAGGGCAGGGAATGTGTGGTTAGCTGGAGACAGGTCCTCCACCGTGGTAGCAGTGGGAGAACTGTCTCCCCCAGCACAAGGGTGCTGGTGGTCATGACACAAGGGGGATGGCTAACAGCTCCCACTGGGGCAGGAACATGGGATGTGGGACATCGGATACAAGACATAAGGACCCATCTTTCCAACAGACACTTTGGGATGCTGGAATACCGGTGATGTTTATTAGGTTTAATAAGTATTAATAATGATAATACTTTGACCACCTGTGTGTGAGATGTGCTTTTTTTTCAACTTTAAACTTCAAAGCTCTTTAGAAAAAAATAATCAGGTTCACTGAGGCTGTGCTAGAGATGGGGAAACTGAGGCAAGGAGGGGACTGAGGCCAACACCATGTCTGCCTGGCCAGCCAGCAGCACCGGGAGAGGTCTGGCCTGCAGGGACTGGGCGTGGGAGCTCTCCCAGTGGCAGAAGAAGCTCCGGGGCTCTCATCCTGTGGTGGGACCACTGAGCTCAGCTCGCAGCCTCTTCTCCTAAGCCCTGGATCAGGCTACATTTCAAAAATGCTCTTAAGTCCTGCTGCAGCCCAGATAGTGGGACGAGGACTTGGGGGGGAAGATGTGGCCGGGGCCTGGCTGCAATCCCTGCAGGAGCCCCGGGATGCCAGTGAGATAATGAAAGGAGATGTTAAACATTACTGCAGTCACAGGGCTATTTATCTGACACGAACAGAGGCAGCCAGGAATCCTCCAGGGTGCATAGCTCAACTTAGACCCCATTAAAGTTCCTTTTATTCCCTGTGTTTTGGCTGATGTTAAAACTGCGCCTGAATTGCTCCTGCGGGATCCGGGTTCCAGCCCTGGAGTCAGGGCTGCCACTCGCTCCAGCCGCGGGGCTGGGCCGGCTCCGCTTCACCTGGCCCCTGCACCCCGGGCACCCCTCACCCAGCCAGAGGGTGCCACGGGAAAGGGATAGAAACATTTACAGACGCTTTGGGCTGGAAAGCACCTCTAGAGGTCGTCTAGTCCAACCCCCTGCAGGGAGCAGGGACAGCTTCAACTAGAGCAGGTTGCTCAGAGCTCCATCCAACCTCACCTGCAATGGTTCCAGGATGGGGCAGCGACCACCTCTCTGGGCAACCTGGGCCAGGGTCTCACCACCCTCAGCATAAAAAATTCTTCCTCACATCTAGTCTAAATCTCCATTCTTTTAGTTTAAAACCATCACCCCTTGTCCTGTTGCAACAGGTCCTGTTAAAAAGATTGTCCCCATCTTTTTGATTAGCCCCTTTAAGTATTGAAAGGCCACAATAAGGTCTCCCTGGAGCCTTTTCTTCTGCAGGCTGAACAACCCCAACTCTCTCAGCATACCCTCACAATAGAGGGGTTCCAGCCCTCAGATCATTTGTGTGGCCTACTCTGGACCTGCTTCAATAGTTTCATGTCCTTCTCGTGCTGAGGACTCAGATGTGGACCACAGATGTGGGCAGAACACGCAGGAGAGGAGCTGAGGTTCCCCTTTGACACCAGCCATCCCAGGACTCGGAGGGCTCCCAGCTCTGTCAGGATTCTGCAGGACAGGGAGAAGAGCCTGGGCCAGGCCATTTTCATGGGAGCCAGGTTTATGTTGCCTGTGTGCAGCCGTCTTCCCAGCACTAGTGCTGCCAGGAAAGGATCTGCCTGTGCTCTGAGATTTTCTGGGGGATTTTTTTTTTCCCTATCCTGAAATAGGAAAAAAACCTGAAAAACCTCACAGAGATTGTGCTGTACTTGGGCAGGAGCACCGTAGGCTGAGCAGAGCCTCCCACTAAAGAGCTTACATTTCCAAGCAAAGCCCGTTGTGAACTAAAAACATGTTTAGTTTTGGGAAGAACACACCAAAATGAGACAACTCAGAAACCTTCCAAGCATTATGAGCTCCTGCCTGTGTCTCTCCATCAGCCACTCCTGGATGTGGTTTTAGGGCTACAAAATACTCACGGTCAGGGACAGCAGTGACATGGAGCTGCTTCATATAGTCATGCTTTGTATGGCCAAGCTGGGTGCCCACAGCAGTGCCGAGAGTATGTAAGTACAAGGTGCCACCACACCACCATCACTCACCCCTGCCCACTGCCCGCAGAGGTGAGCAGGAGCCATCCCCAGGGGCAGGGCAGGGCAGGAGGGCAAGGAGGCTGGCAGAGGCTGGGGAATTCAGATCCAGAAGAGGAACAGATAATTTCCAAGCCGTCGTGTCGGTGCGCGGTGATGAGCCGGGGCTGCTTCAAAAAGAACCAGCTTTAAATGGATCAAGCTCCGAGCCAAAAGCATAAACACTAGGAGGAAGTTTGGCTAAAGTTAAATCATGTTTTATTTAAAAATCTCCCTCTCCCCTGTTGTAAGATGGAAACTCTCCATCTGAAAAGTGAAACTAAGATTGGAAACAGTCCGCAGTCATTAAGTTTATGCTGCTTTTTTTTTTTCCTCTCCAGCTTCTCAAGTAAAATATCAACTGGCTCCACTGTCAGGGACAGGAAACATTAGTAATAAGTTCATAGATTTACATTTTCCCCAGGGAAATACAGGAATATCAGAGATCAAAAGTTGGAGAAAGGAGTTATTTTTATACAGAGTGATTTGCAACCAACATTCATTGGGGGGAGTAAATAAATTACAGGCCCTTCACTTTGGGGTTGTTTAAGTTCTTTTTCTTTACTGCTGTCCCTTTTAACTACTGTAGAGAGTCTGTCAGGACTTACACAGAGCAGAGAGACTTCCCTGCCTGTGAAAAGGGCTGTTTTCCAGCAAAAACCTTAGACCCTGCAATTAGTTGTCTTAGGCTAGCATCAAGTACCAGCTTGCGGGCAGGTGGGTGTTGGGGTGGCTCGGGGCAGGGCAGAGGACAGGCCAGCCCATTGTGCAGGGACATTGCAGGGATATGGCTCTGTTAGCCAAGGGAGTGTGTTTTGGGGCTGCTAGACCCAGCAAGATGTACCTGGGGGAGGTGACACTGATGCTGGAGCTAGGCACAGAGGGATGCACAGCACCGGGGCTGTTTGAACCTCCCCTCTGCCTGTCCCTCAAGGGTGATGAGAGGCGCCGCTCAGGGCTGACTCAATCAGGACAAAGTGATGGCTGTGAGTGCCCTGCTCTCCAGGTGAGCAGGAATGGTCTCACAGACTTTGCTGCTCTCCAGGCTTGTCCTCATTGCAGCCCAGCAGGTGACCTGCACGGAGCTGGTGCCCCAGCCTGGGTACCACCACTGCTCTCTGCAAGGTCTGCTACAGCAGCCCCTGCTCCCCTGGGAGCCACCATGGGGGACCAGAGCTCCCGGCAGCCATGTCCCCCTCACCCACTGGGGCTGAACCATGCTGGCAGGGTCCGGGTGGCAGGAAGCCAGTCCCAGTTGTGGTGGAGACACTGGAAACTTTGACCAGGAGCTTTGTCTGGTATCATCAATTAAAGGTGAGGCACTCACTGGCTGGGCAGGATAATGAATGATGGTTTTAAGTACAACTGGAAAAACAATAAAATACTCTATTAGGGTGACACAGCTGTGAACAATGAACATTAAACAACTTCACGGCTCACAGAGCTGCCGCAGCAACACTTAGCCCTGGAGTTTGATGGATTCCTGTTTGGAGTGTGCTTCGCAAAGCCACTCTCCATCCACCCCCGGCATGGAGAGCTGGGAACTGCTCTCTCCTTCTGCTTAAAAATACATCCACATAAAACGTGCTTTAAGAATCCCTTAAGGTTCATTAATGTCACAAGCAGGGGAGGAGAAAAGAGTTGGAAGGCCTTGAAGTACATGTCGGAAACACTCCAGAGAAAACTGTAAATGCTGCTGGGATGAACTGCAGGCTCTGGAGGATCAGTCGCACTGGAAGACTATTTATTTTCCAGTCTATTTTAAACACTGGACTGTTTCAGATAAGAGTTGCCTGTGGTGGCAGACAGGATCGTGGGACTGGTGTGCAGGAACTCATGCCAGATTCATTTCTGGGGAGTATTTCCTCCCTGCTTTGATAAATCTGCCTTGTCTGCTGTACCAGGTTACTTCCTTTGGAGTTCTCTCTCCTTATTATTACTTATTAAAATTGCCTGCAAATAGCACTTGGGCTTCATGCAACATCCTGTATGAACAATCCATTCTTCTCATTATCTCGAAGCTGACAATTCCCACCAGGGCCAGAGAGGGTGGGTGGAAAAATGCCTTGAGAAGAAACAGAAATGGCCATCCCTTATTGCAAGGCTGGAGAAACCACAGTGGGGAGACTGGAGAAGGCAGGAGATAAGTGGGGACTTCCCCTCTTCAGAGACGAAACCATGAAAGGGAAGAAAACAAGAAGAAACAAAGCTGGCCACACCGGTGAGCAACCTCTCTCACCCACCGGTGCTGGGGTCCTGGGCTGGTGTTCAGAGGGGTCAGTGAGCCCCCTGTGACCTGACCTTGCAAACTTCCCCCCCTTTGCCTAGATCTTATCTAGAAAATCACTCTCAGGTTACACAGCTTGCTCATGCCGGGCTTTTGAATGCAGACACAAACCTGCATCTTTCCTCTGCACCTCCCAGCATGGCCGTGCAGGAGAGGTCTGGCCAGGGTCACGGGCCCCTGGACTTTGAAACTCCGCTGCATCCCTTTCTGCAGGGAAGAGATACGGCGTTCCAGTGACCCGAGGCCATGGGGAGGGGGCAGGTTTGAGGAGTCAAGCTGCTGGCCGGAGCCGGACGCTTGTCCCTCCAAGCACGCTGCAAATGGCTGGGGATGCTGTGCTGGAGTTACACTGGGGATGGCTCTCCTCGTTCTCCTGGCCTCCAGGGCTTCATCTCTGGCAGCACAAGCCATCGGAATGCATGTCCTTGGCCCTCATCTCACACAGATGGAACTGAAAAGTTCAGCTTGACTCCCATAAGCCTGGGAGCTGCACTTGCATCTAAGACCATTTTCCTCCCTGAACATCACTCATGGGGGACACAAAAGTAGCTTCCCAGGCTCCATCCTGCCAGACCTCCCCAGCAGGCTCCATCCTGCACCCAGCCCCTCTGTCAGCTCCCAGCTCAAGCCATCCTTGTCCAAAGCAGCCTTTGCTGCAGCACATACCCTCCATCCCCGGCCTGGGTACCACAGCTCTGCTCAGACATGCTGCCCTACGCATGTGGGCTTAATCACAGAGCATCTGCTTCCCATTGCAGCTGCCCAGGGCAGGTTTCCCCTCACAGCCTCCTGTGAGGGTGATAATTTTATATATGCAGGCTGCCTCCAGCATGGCCATCGGGAGAGCTGCAGGGCTGGGTGGCAGTGGGGGGACTGGGGGCTCTGCCCTGGACAGGGGGAGTGGGGCAGAGGGGGACCAGAGCAGTGTGGAGGGAGAGAGGTTCCTCTTCCCACTAGGACTGTGGGGAAGCTCAAAGAAAGTCTCAGAGATGCTTGGCCCAGCCCAGCAGCATGGAGAGGTTCCAGGGGCTATTTTCAGAAGCCTCACTAGTGGTAACATCCCGAGCCTGGGATAACACAAGCCCAGTATCGCTGGCACAGGCTGACCTGTCTGAAAGCCAGAGGGATTTGTGGGACAACTCCTCACTGCTCGGTCATGGCAGCCCCACACCAGGCAGGCATCTTAACTAGCAGTTCCCAGCCACAGCTTGCAGAAATGGCAAATGCTGCTTGTGCCAAACAACGGATAACTCCTCCAGACATTTTGGAGAAGCCTCTGGAAAACAGCCTCTTCAAGGGAACTCAATTTTGGCTTTCTAAATTGAGGCTCTCCAAATTACTTTTGGAAGCATTAGCCATTATTATTTTCCTTCTCTCTGTCTAATCACAGTATTTTCCCCGGCACTCGGTGATAACAGGCGTCCAAGCGCTTCATGTCCCCCAGGAGGGCCGAGCACTGTCACCCTCCCCAGCACCCACAATGCAGTGGTCACCACTGCCGTGCCAAGTGCTGCATCACCCTCCATCCACAGGCAAGCGCAGGCGATGCCAAGCAAGAGGAGACCTGGCAGTGCCTTAGCAAGGGGCAGGGGAGCACTGGAAACCCAGGCACCGCAGGAGCTCGGTGCCAAGCGATGCCAAGGGTCTGCAGACCCAGCCAAGTGCCTGCCTGCAGGAGCGATGAGAAGAAGGTGGTTGTGGTGGGGTGGGGATAACCCCGTCCCCGTGGTGGGGGGGCTGCTGACAGCAGCATGTCACCCTCTGAGAGCACTTTGAGCTGCACAAGGGAAACCTCAGAAGGCTTTGATCTGTGCTGGGGCTCCTTGATGTAAAGCAGGGACCGGGTGAAGGCAGCTGCAGAATGAGCCCTTTGGCTGCTGCGTCTCCCAGCTGAGGAAGAATAGAACTGGCTGCCCGGTGGCACCAAGCAGTGAGGCAGTGCTGGCCTCACCAACGGGGACCAAGAGACCACCCAAAATGTATGTGCATGACCAGGCATGGCTGGGCTGCATGGGGGTGAAAGATCCCAGTGTCATCTGCTTCAGGGGATGCTTTGCATCCACCTCTGCCCTCCCTCACAGAGCCACCAAAGGTCATGGCAGACCTTCATGGTGCGGAGCTGGGGCCAGATCCTGCTCAGTAGTGCACCCAGGCCCAGCACTGGGAGGATAGCTGGGGACTGACAGGACTTGCAGTGTCTGCACCCCATTTAATGAGGGAAAGTTGGTCATAAGAAGCAAAGGATCCAAGTCTGGCGCAGCTGAGAAAACTTGAGTCTCTGCCCTAGCTTGAATGAGACCATATTGGCAAGACCCCACGCAGCCCAATAGCAAATGGGACCCTTGCAAAGAGTCCTGCGTGATGCACTGGAAGCTCTGCCTGCAGCATTGCACTCAGAGGCCAGGTTAAATACCCACCAGCAGCAGTTCCCTGGGATAGCAACAGGCTCTCTTCTCCATTCTCCACCAAAAAACACCTAATCCCTGGGTGAAAACACATTCAGCAAGTGTGTGTGCAAAACTCAGTCTGCCAACCCGGTCAGCTTCAGGCACTGGAAACCACCCCTGGAGAAAGATTTTGCAGCAAAGCAGAGCCCTGTGTGCAGGGCCAGGGAGCCAGGCTGCCGGCTCGGGTGGGACCGAGCACTGCAAGTGAGAGCATCTTTGTGTGGTGCCTCTGACTGGCGTGGTGCATATGGTCCCTATTTATTTGCCTTCTTTGCTGCTGGATTGCTTTCAGAATAGTTTTCTGCAATTGCATTAAGTTTCCCCAGTGTAGATTGGGAGTGAAACTTGCGTTTCAGGAGATAAACTGCAGACCGTTTGGCATCAAGGGAGGCTGTTAATTTGCCAGCAGCAGAGACAGAGGGAAAATGAAAATGAAGAGAGATAATTCATTCCCATTGCAGCTTGGTTTTGAAAGAAAATAAGGGCTGTGGGCTGAAGAGACACAACTAGAGCTAGTTATTAATGACCCAGCACTGAGGCCAGGCCAGCAGAGAGAAACCTGCAGCCATCAGAACCCTGATCCACAGGTATACGGGGCTAGTGGGTCTTGGGCCTCCCCATGGGGCTGCCGGCGAGGGTCCCCTGGAAGGGTGCTGGTCCTGGTGCCCCCTCTCATGTCTTGGCATGCTGGGCACTCCTGCTCCCATTGCCAGGCTCAGAGAGCTCCTTATGGCTGCAGCTGCAGTCTGGTTTTCCCTACTGTGCATGGAAGGGTGTGTTTGCAGATGATGTGACATGACAAAGGATGCAGAGTCGGTGTCAGAGCCAGTATGTGATACCCGCAACTGCCTGGCTGTTCCCTGTGCTGCTGACCTGCCTTCGCTTGGTGCCATGAGGTGGTTTTGCAGGTTTGCCCCATCCAGGGCTTCTGCTGCAGTGGGGAAAGAGCTCCAGGTGCCCAGGAGCCCAGGCTTTGGGCTCAGTATATGGGGCTTACTGTAGGGACCACTCTCAGCACTGCCCTGCCAAGTGAAGCTAGCCAGCCAGGAGGATGGTCATAAGGAGGATGCTTGAATGGTGACAATGGGAGGGCTGGGAGTGCCCCAGGCATGGCCATGTGTGAGTGGCTCCTTGGCACATGTGCACACCATGGCCCCTCTCTGCTCTTCCACTTGTTGATGTTCTCCTCCGGCCGTGAGCTGGAGCACGCCGGGAAAAGCTGCATCTGCATCTGCCTCATCCGTGCTCGTGACCTCCCCCGTGCTTCCTCCCACCTTCCTTTATTTATGGGACAGCTATTTCCTTTCAGAAAGAAGTAGCCAGTATTCTGAAATGGCAAAAAGACTTGAATGAAAACAAGGTGTTTACTTAAATCATGGAAGATTCGGACTTTCCGATGGGTGATGGTGTGTGACACTCCAGCCTTCTCTTCCTCCCCTGCAGCCAGTGAGGACCATGGTCCCTGTCCCTCAGGCATGTGCCAGCCACTGTTTTGGCTCCTGGTATGCTCTGAAGATCATTTGAGGAAAAACAGTTGCCATTTATCATAATGTCTGTGTTTAAAAACTGGCCTTTGGGTCCTCACCCGAGTCACAAGTACTGGTAACTATTAATTTTTCCAGCAAATGGAAGCCCCATGTTGCTGTCCTCCATCCCAGTGCAAGTGACAGTGGAAGGCTATTGCTATAAAGTGAGGTTCTGGGGGGAAATTTGGTTGATACCGATCACAGACAGCAGTTGCTGTAACCAGGGCAGTAAACTTTCCTACCCCAGTGCTTCTTTTGATCTAAAATAACTTCTGTGCTTAGGCTGCATCTTTCTAAGTTTGAGCAATGGTTATTTTTTACGGGGGAGGGAAAACTCCCAAGCCCAGCTCCTCCTGTGGCAGCACAGCATGAAGGGGGAATCTGGCTGATGGACACCCTGAGGACAGAGGACATGAGGTGAGCAAGGTGTCTGTGGGCTGGTGTCCTGCTGGGGACTGCGGCAGGATCAGTCCACAAGCACCAGCTGTGCAGCAGCCTCACACGAGGCTGTAGCTGAGGATGCTCTGATTGTCACAGTGCAGGGATTTGTGGAACCAGGTCCCTGTGGGGCACAGGAACCCAGTGGCTTTAAAGCCAATGTAGGTGGGCCGGACACCGGGAACCTTCCCCAGCCCTGGCTGGGCACCTCAGCACTGGCTGGGATCTCCCTGCACCTCCAGGTTTGCCCTCTCACCACCTCGAATGGAAGCAGATACCTTTATTTACAGAAGAAGGGCTCCATGTCGCTTCCTGCCCCTCTCAGCAGCGAGCTGTGGGGGGCGGGCACAGCTCCTGTGCTGGCTGTTCACCCCCTAGTCCCACCACCGGGGTGACATCCTCTCCTGACACACATTGGTTTCCTGCGCGCGGCTCTGGTGCCACTTCCTACCCTGCTTCGGTTTCCACCGAGCACTGCATGTCACAGTGCAGAGGAGGGGGGCAAAAAATAGAAAAAAAATCAAAATAGTGGCTTTTCTTTCTGCCCCCACCATGCACAAGGCACAGACTGGTCCCCCAGGAGCATCCCTGGCCCCTCTCACCCATTGCATCCGTCCAGGTGAAGAAGGGTCACATCCCCAGCTGTGGTCACCTATGGTTTGACACCAAAGCTCTTTTGTTGCCTGGTTAACAGCCTGATTTCTGAGGTTGGTGGCAAAGGCAGGTGCTCTGCACCCCCACACATCCCCAAGCTGCCAGGGGCTGGGTGTAGCCACCCCTGTCATGGCTTTAGAGTGGCAGGGGCTGCCCTGGTTGTGGCAGTGGGATCACTCCCCCCACCCCGCCCATGGCTGGGCCACTCTCCAAACCCAGTTTCTGCCTCATCAGGAAAGCGGGAAAAGCGATCAATGGCTCCAGCCCTGTCTTTAGAAAGTGGATTAGGGCCAGTGAATAGGAACTGTCTCTCTAATGAAGTGCTATTACCAACAGGCTAATTGAGTAATGACATAATGCAGGCCCTTGAAGCTCTTTATAAGGGGCCATGACTCTGTGCCGCGACACGCCGCCACTTCCTCGCCTTGCCCCGCTCTGCCTCCAGCGCATCGCCAGCAAAGGAGCCTTCATGGGCAGCACTGTCCTCCCTGAAGCAGCCACAGACAAAGTGTCGCCAGCATAACCCTGCGTGGAAAATGCGGAGGTGGAGGGGAACCCGGATTAATTAGCTCGGGAGACGCCAATCTCCTCGCATGTGAAATGTGAGCCTTTTTATTGAGAAAAGTAAAACAGGCCTCCCATTGCTTTCAGGGAGCCCAGTAAAACAGAAGGTGATCCATAAATATGTATGTTATGCTGGATTTAAAATACTTTCTGATGATTTTCTAGGCAGATCTCCAATAAGTTACAGCACAGCATTGCTATTGTAAAGCTGTCGGCACAGGCTGGTAACTCCTGCACTTCTTATTGTGGGGAGGGCACGGGTCATGGCTGTGCATGTGCTTGTGTCCCTTGTGCCAAAGTGTTCACCCTCAGGTGAAGAAATTAAATATAACAGCTTTGTGGCTTTCATTTTTAACCCACTGCCTTAATGGAGCAGGTTGTGCAGTACTTGGCACTCTGGCAAGAGTGTCTCTTCAGAGGGGCTCAGTGATGCTCAGCATCACCCATCTGCCTGCACCCACCCGGGGACAGACACCTGCTCCCTCCCCTCAGCTTGAGCCTGCTGGGGGGCAGCACCGGTGGCCCCCAAAGCTTTCCCTTTTGTCAGGACCAGCTGAGAGTGAGAAGAGAAACAAACATTTAACCCACAAGAACATCAGGCTTGTCCATCCCCCAGCAGCCTCCCAAACCCCTGCAGGTGCAGCTGGGTGCTGCCCATCCTCCCCCTACAGACAGCATTTGCACAGGGCACATAAATAGTTGGAGGGTGACACAGCCCTGGGAAGGTGTTTCTCAAACCTGTGGGGTGAGAGGAGCTTTCCTGTGTGCTCAGAGTGAAGAGTCTGTGCTCGCTTCACCCAGGAGAAAGCCAGCCTCTGCCGGGAGGATTTACAGCCTGGTTTTGGAGGTATGTGGTCCCGCTGTGTTGGCAGGTGACTGACGCTTCGCCAGGGCATGGTGCAGCCCTGGGGTGGGCATCGCTCCTCACTCTGCTGTTGCTGGGACAGACAGGGAGGGACTGGCAGGCAGTGTGGCCGGGGAAAGGCCATGCCCTCGGAAAGGTGAGTGCAGCCAGCGGCAAGGCCATGGTGATGCTGCAATCCAGACCACCTGCATCCGCAGGGAGAAATCATCTTTATTTTAATCCTCCCACCTCACGTCCTTTCCCAGGTCTCCCTGGCTCCCTCTCTCCGCATTTGCTGTGCTCTTTGTCTTCATGGGAAGACTTGCACCTCCCCAGCCCCACGCTATCAGTTCATCATCTGATTAAAGATTAATTTGAGATTATTGCTTGTGTCAATAGCCCAGAGCCAGAAAAACAATGGGTACACCTGCAGCTTGTTTGTGAACCCCGCTCCTTATGGTGAGCTGTTAATGGACAGAGTCTTTCACCAGGATTGCCTGTTGACAGGGGTTCACTGAGCCCTCCACCGACACCTGCTGCCCTTCTTGTCCAGCCAAAAATAAATGTACACATCTTCCAAGGCCTCCCGCAGTCCCAGGTATCTGTTATTGTCTCTGCTGATCACCCCACAAGTCATCCCAGCTTCTGCTGCAAAGCTCCGGTCATTCCCTTTCCCAAATCAGAAACAGCCCTCCAGCAATTGACTTTAATAACGGGCCTTTCCCTGGATCCTGCCCGGTTTTTGTTTGTTTATTCAGCTTTTTCTAGGTAAGGCAAGAGCCAAAAAGAAGAATTAGGCTGCTACACTTTGTAGGGGCTGAGCTTTGGCAGCCTTCTCCCAGGCTGCTCGCTCAGATGCTGGAAACTCTCCTCCAGAGGCTGTGGGGAATCCAGGACATCATGAAGGGAATGTTTCTGTCAGACAGTTTTGCAGCACCAGAAGAATAAAGTGGAAATTTTTTTCCTCCCTTCTGCCCTGAAGGCAACAGAGCTGTTTTGGGAGGCATTGGCAGGGCTGTCCCCACCACCGCCAGCTCCCCACCTCGAGGTGAGCTCTGCGGCAAGCCCCCAGCTCAGCTGCGAGAGAAACAGGCTCAGCATGTTCTCTGCGTTTAAGCACTTTCCAGCCCTTCTTTTCCCCTCTTACCTCTTCCCAATGCCTGGATGCCCCAGGGGCAGTTTGTCAAGGACTTTGGGTGCAGAGTAGCCCTGGAGATGCTCTTCGTCCTCACTGCACTAGGGCCACGTGTGCCTCGTGCTCACCCCTGAGAGAGATGCGGACAGAAAGGGGTGAAAAAGGCCATTTTGGGAACTGCAGCCCCCAGAACACCAAGTAGAGGAAGCTTAGCCTTTGCAAAGGTAGCTGTAATCCACTCACTTCCCTTCTCATCCCCTCTGGGACACTCCGGATGCCTGCACAGACAGGATGATTTCAAACAGCAACGTGGAAACCTTAAAGCCCTTTTTAACCTGTTATCCCCACACGGGTCTGCCCCAGCTCTCTGCCCTGGGGGGTCCCACGGCAGGGTGGGTTTCCAAACACCATTCTGCGTCGGGTCAGGGAGGGTGGAAAAAACTAGTCCTCTCTGGGAAGAAAAGGCACTTTGTGGTTTCCCCAGAGCCTTTGAAAGGGCTCCAGGAGCCGAGGGGACGTACGTGCTTGTTTAAAGGTCCCGTGGAGGTCCGTGGAAATTAACCGATGGAGTTCAAACGCTCGACGCCGTGGCCGTGGCGCCCGGGGAGCGCGGCAGCCCGGAGCCGGCACCGCCTGCACCCCGGCACCGCAGCCCCTGCCAGCGGGGCCCCCGCTACCTGCCGGGCGCTTGATTGAATCCCGGCTTTTACGAGCGCTGACACCGTAATCTGTTACAGATGGTCACACAAGGTGGTCACCAAATGGTTCCTCCTGTTAATCGCTGCCTGCCCCCACCTCCGCCGCCCCCACCTCCGAAACTGCAGCCTGCGCTACCTGGATGAAACAGCAGCTTTACAGTGTGTTTAGTTCCTGTGGCATTAAAACAGAAAGAGGGGGGAAAACAGGGATAAAACCTGCTGAGGTTTCACCATGAACCCTCTGGCTTCAGCCTCAGTACTTGTTACCCAGGCATGTGTAGAGGACCAAGGGCAGGGAACCACAGGACTGCTGCCAGGGATGATGCTCTGGGAGGATTCCTTCCAATAATGAAATGAAAAAGCAATTGAAACTCATCCTCGGGCCCAGCTCTGAGTGCAGTTCTCCATCACAGAGTCCCAAAGGTGTATGGGGGCAGAGAAAGGACAGAAAGGATTGCCCATGTCTGCAGCAGGTTTGAGCTGGATGCAAGGGTGTCCTTGTCTTGGGTGCCAGTGCTCTGCTCACCCCAGCAGCCCTCAGGGGAGAAACATGAAATATTTGTGCTTTAGGAAAATGAGCAGCCAGTCAGAAAAGGAGGGATCTGGGCCATATCCATCACCCTGTGACAAGGCAGCAGCTGGTCCAGACCTGGGCATAACTTGGGGAGGTCAGAGGCACTGCCCCAAGCTGCGGAACATCTGAGGTGGGTCCCCAGGCACAGGGTGCTCCTGTCTGAACAGCAGGTTTCCAGTATGCAGGGTGCTTGGGCAGGGCAGGGAGCAGATGCAGCAGCAGTCCAAGTGCCAGTGGGCTGAGCTTTTGTGATTCAGAACAGGCAGCATTTCTTTTTTTCAGTGTTTTAAGGCTGCATTTGTGTTTGAATGCCAGTGGGATTTGTCAATCGGAGCCTAGGCAGTCCTCCACCCGTTTTATACCTTCTCTGTAAAAGCCTTGCATCCCAGCCAGGCTCTGGACAAAGCCAGGAACACAACTGAGAGCAGGACTGATTGCTAAGGAGGAGGTTTCTCACAACTCTCATCGCCTGCCTAACCAATATTAGTTGAAGCCCATTGAGAGGGAGCTGGCAGGGTTCCCCGGTGGGTGCCAGTGCAGGGACGAAGCAACAGCCTGAGTGATGCAGGAAAAGGTCCCCATCCGAATGGGTGACAGCTGTGACATGCATGGATGGGGGTACGGCACAGCCCGTGCAGTGTGGTTGGATGGACACTGCAGGGCCTTAAAGCTGAGCAGTAACTGGGGGCTCTCACATGTCATTGCCCCAAAGCCAGCACCGGCCTGGGCTGGTGGGACAGCCTGCAGCGGCTCCCCAGCAAGCAGGGCTTGGCGAGCTTCTGCTCCCTGCTTAGCCAGCTCCTGCAGGTGGTCCGTTCTCAAAATTGGTCTTTTTTTAACTATTTAGTTGCTTTTGCAGCTCCAGGATTTTATGGATGGAAAGCTGAAAGTAATTAGTGCCCCTCCCCCGCTTCCTGTTGGGAAAAGGAAGAAAAAAAGCACACACAAGAGCAAACCCAAAACTTCCTGCCCTGCTTAATAATCAAGTAATGAGTCCAACTCGGCTGGGAAAGTCAGTTTATACTGAGCGAGCTCTTAATTAAAGAAGGGCCGAGCAGCAGCTCTGCTCCCTTTTACAGCCACACACATCTTCCTGCTCCATAACAGCCCCTGGGAGAGGTGCAGGGAGCCAGGCACCAGCGGGGTGGAGGGGGGACGAGGGCTGGGGGTTGCCTGCTTTTCTTCCCTGGTTAAAAGCAATGTCCTGGAGATGTCATTGAGGAAATGCGGGGGGAGAAGGACAAATTCCCAGCCCCTGGCAGCGTGACCAGCTACATTGTCCCTGAAACACCCCAAATGGGGAGGTGGATGGGAAGGTACAAGGCAAACCATTTGGGGCACGGGAAGAGTTTCATTGTGGAAATCCTAGAGGCAGGTACCTGGGGTATCCTGGAGCACCTGCCCCTCGCTTCCCTCCTGGCTGCGGGCACGCAGGGAACAGCCCCACCTGCACTCGCTGAAAGGCTTTGTGGTGACAACAGGATGTGTCACCTCTGCTGCCGCATCACCCACATCAGGTCACCTGCCCGAAGGCAGCTCACCGATGTGCCTGGTGCTTTAGCCATCCCCAGGGAGGCTCAGGAACCTGCTGAGAGCCAGAGGCAGTCCCACCACCCCAGTGGGGAAGCCCCCCATGCTGCAGAAACAAACCCGGTCCTCAGAGAGTGCTGAGGGACATGGCCGGTCTACGAGGACTCCAGCAGCACCATGTGAAGCCAGCAGCCACCCAGAGAGGCTGGGATGGACAGGGCAAGCCCCTGCACTTTCCCACATGGAGCCAGGGAGATCCACTGCACCCCCAGCAGCCAGATACCCCCAGCCTGCATCACTACCCAGCTGCTCCAGTCCCAGCCCTCTGGCAGAAACAGATTTAAGTCTCCTTTTTCCTCCCCTGAGAGGCAACTGCTCTGCAGACCCCCTTCTGGAAATGCCACTTGCCGTTCACCTGCAGCCAGAGGCCAGGAGTGCAGAGTGGGAGCAGGAGAGCTGAGCCCAGGACCCCCACCCAGTCCAGCACTCCAGTCCCCACAACACTCCCTGCCCACACCCGCTGCTGCATGTCCACCCTAAGCACCCACAAAACCCTATTATAAATTAACCATTTTATTGAATATCAATAAACTGTATATAATTATATAAAAAGTTTCATCAGTACAAAATTGTGGCACAAAAATATAAATACCAGTGTACCTTTGAAATGTAAACATCCTCTTTGTAATGATTCCATGAAAACAATGTCCAAAGAAAGATGCATTCAGGAGGCACCTGTCAATACCCATAAATAGGGCTTTTGGCACACACCTGTCGATGGGCAGCCTTGGGACAGGCCACCATTGTATCGGCTGACAAGTGCCTGCTATTAGTCACAGTTCTCTTGAAAAGCAGTTGTTAAGAGTCATATTAACAGGTGCTTGAGTGCATAGCTGCTCTGTAAACAGGGTTGGTGTTTGAAATGGCTACCCATGCCTTTTATGGACACTGTTAATCTCGCAGGCATTGCAAATTGTCATTGTGCTGGGGAGAAGCAGCTGCTTCACAACTACTGGGATACTGTATTATTGCATAGTTACACCTTCTACAGGCGGCGTATATACAGTCGGGGTGGGGGGGTTAACACTTCATCCTTCATTAAAAAAAATATTGGTTCTTAAAAGTTACCAAGTGGTTATGGTAAAAAAAAAAAAGAAAACACAACCCCCCCCCAAGCTACCTGGTGGCAATGTTTGATACCGCGGTGGGGCCAGGGTGCAGGTCCAGCCCTGCAAGGTGCCAAGTGTCTCCAGTGAGCGGGGGCACCTGCTATGGGGCTGTGGCAGCAGCGGGTCAGGCTCAGGGCTCTGCAACCACCTCCCCGAGTTTCACACACACCCACGCTTTGCACCAGAGTCCAATCCTGCACCCTCAGGCGCTGGGATGGGAGAAGGATCAGGCCTTTGCATTGCACAGGAGGCACCGAGCGAGGAGTGTGAGGGTCTCAAGGGCTAGAGTAGCTGCGTCCAGCCCGGTGCACACTGCGATGGCGACGGAGGAAACTAACTCCTACAGAAACTAGTTATAATATAGTGATTTGTGTGGTGAGAGGCCTGGGGGAGCAGAGTCCTCAGCGAGAGCCGGAGCAGCCCGTCTCCTCATGCTTGTGGAGCAGCGACATACGGGAGAAAGTCCGGGAGCAGGTTTTGCATTGGTACTTCTTTACATCTGAATGGGTCTGCAGGTGGGCTCGGAGATTAGAGCGGTCAGCAAAGGCCCGGTTGCAGTGTGGACAGGAAAAGGGCTTTTCACCTATGGGACAAAGAGAAACGCTCCCAATTAACCAGTGCATCAACACATGGGGAATATCAAAGAAGGAGCCATTCATTAGCTAAAGTTTGTGAAGAGCAGAGTGAAAAGAGGTGCTGGCTGTTATTGTTCGGCGGGAAAGCCAGGCGAGGTATGTACATTGGGCTTGGGAATTTCCTACTCCCAGAAAAGCCTTTCCTATGAACCATGGAAAATTAACACTGGAAACATCTGCAAGCAGCAAGGCGGTGGCACATACAAACGAAGACATGAAATTCGTCTCCTGCCTGGAGCCAGCCGAGCCGTTTGCAGGGAGGCAGGAAAGCCAGCGCTATGTGTTAATTATATCATAGCAGGCAGCGGCGGCGAGGCGCCAGCCCGGGGTGAGTGCAGCTATTTCCTCCACCGAACCCTGCACTCCCCCTTCTCCCACCCGGCTCGCATTGAAAAGCCTGGCCAGGGCGAATTCCTCCCAGAAAGCCTCTTTTGGAGGAAACAAATGCGTATGCTCAATTTGGAAAGCACAATTAAGTCTTCCCGGCTTCCTTCAGCCATCATCTTTAGTACATTAAGAGGGTGTGAAATCAGTGCCAAGTAACAATTACACTATCCCCGCAGCCCCACAAAGGATGCTCAGGAGATGCATTGTAGGGCAGCCGTGGCAGTGGGGTGGGCTGCAGCTGCGGCACCCGGACCCACACAAACAGGTGCCGGGGTGGCTGGTCCAGTGCCCCCAGCACCTGCCCACAGGCCTCACCGAGCCATGCATCTCAGCAGCGGGTGTGATTTGAGCTGAGCTCATCACTGCAGAGTGGGGCAGGCAATGGGCTGGAGGCCATGCTGGCCAGCAGCTGGGTCTGGGGGCCCTTGGACTGGGCCATGGGATGGGATGCTTCAGGCATGGTGGTGCACAAGGGGTGCTCCAGCAGTCTCATAGTCCAGTTTATGAAACTAGAGCTGAAGCGTGCACTGTCACACCATGGCCAATGGGCTGGCTCGCAGGCAGGCACGGCACTAACAGCAGCGGCACAGATTTACAAGCCAAGCCTTGACCCCACGCTCGGTTCCAGCCAAGAGGATATTTAAAGGACATTTTAGAGAGATGTGCCAAGGGGGTTTGGGAAGCTCTTATCTTCCCAGATAACGCCCGGCCCACCGATTCGCTGGGGGCCATGGAGCTGGGAAGCAGGAGGCGATAAGGGAGGGAGGGAGAGGAGTGAGAGCTGACTTTACCCGTGTGCGTCCGGATGTGGCCCTGCAGCAGCCAGGGCCGGGAGAAGGCCTTGCCGCACATCTTGCAGACGCAGGGCAGTGTGTGGCTCCGGATGTGCATCTTGAGAGCCCCCAGGCTCACGTACTCCTTCTCGCAGTACTTGCAGCTGAAGGATTTTCTGGCCTGGGCATCGCAGTGCAATTGCTTGTGCTTGGAGAGCCCGGCGAAGGTGGAGTAAGCCTTGGCACACTGGGCGCAGCGGAAGCGCTCGGCAGTGGCGGGGGCCGAGGCTGGGCTGGGGGGGCCCGAGCTCTTGCCTTCATCTTCCTCACTGGACAGTGCCGTCAGGTCCAGGGCGGGGGCCGTGCCACCCGCCGCTTCGCTGCCCGGGCCGCCCGGGAAGAGGCTGGAGAGCAGCCCCGCGTCCCACACCAGCGGCGGGTAGTAAGCGCCAGGGCCGAGCACCTCGGGCGGAGGAATGACGGGCAGCGGGCAGGTCTCATACAGCAGAGGGGCGGCCAGAACTGCGGGAGGCAGCAGCGCTCAGCGGGGGCCCGATGCTCCCCGTGGGAACGGGGGCGAGGGGACCCCGACCCATCCCCGCATGGCTCCGCAGCCCACCCCCGGGGCAATCAAACCTAACCCTCAGTCATCCTGTGGGAGCCCCGCGCCCCACCCCGGAGCCTGAGGGGAAAAGGGACCCCAGCCCATCCCACATGGGCTCAGAGCCCCAGCCCACCCCGGGGCAAAGGACACCCCCCGACCCCACCCCATGGGGACCCGCCACCTAACCGCCCTGCTACGAGAAATGGGGCGAAGGGAACCCCGCACCCCAGCCCAACTCCATTATGGGGAAGTCCCCGCACACCCGTGTCCACCCCACGGGGTAGCCCCCGGAGCCTCCACACATCCCGAGGTACCAGGAGGCAGCGGCTCCACATCCCGGGACACGGAGGATCCCGTACCCTATCCCACTCGAGATGAATGAAATTGAAAGAAAACACCCCTCCTCCCCTGCAAAAAGTCAGTCAGTCAGCCCCCCGCTCCCCTGTGGAGGGCTTAAGGAGACGCCGCACCCGCCCCGGAGCCCCCGCACCACGCCGCGGAGCGCCCGTCGTGCCCGGCCCGGCCCGCCGCGCCCCGTCCACGCACCAGTCTGGCTCTCCAGCTCGCTGTAGTTCGGCTTCTTGCTGGCCGAAAAGTGCTTCTTCACCAGGAACGAGCGCGGCATCTTGCAACCCCAATACCACCGCCCGCTGCGGGGCCGCCGCACCCCTTAATATGGGCCCGGGGTCGGGAAGGGCGGTGCGGGGGCGGTGCAGATGGTGCGGGGCCGCCCCCGAGTCCTGGAGCCAATGGGCCCGGCGGGGCGGGAGCCCGGCAGGTGTCCGTCCCGGGGCTGCCGTGGGCTGGGCTGAGCCGTGGGGATTGCCCGGGGCTCAACTCCCGCGGGATGCTTGCGCTGCTGCCTGGGTGCCGGCGTCGAAACCTCTGCTGCTACTGCTACTGCTGCTGCTGCTGACGATGATGATGAACGAGCCATTTCTGGCTTCTCTCCGGAGCATTTCCCCATGCCGCGCTCCCCGCGGGCACCAGCCGATGCTCCGGAGGGAAGCAGGGCAGAGGGCCATGCGACAGCCCCATGGCCTCAGTGCCGGACCCAAGGGGACCTGCGGCAGCAGGGCTGGAGGAAGGCGCTGTGCCGGGAGGGTGACTCCGGAGCCCCCCACGTGTGGCTGTCCTTGCCCTTGCCCCACCTTCAGGAACTATGGTGCATGTTAGGACAAGGTTCCACTTTGCCCCGCTGCTCCGGAGCATTGCTGGGACACAGCCCAGAGCACGCTTTGTTGCGGGTTATTAATCCTCTGAGAGGAAGCAATGACTTGCAGAGGAGTGAGATGGATCCAGCGCAGCCCTGGCTGACTCCCTACCCCAGGGAAGGGTCAGGAGCACCTGCCTGGACAGGTTTCTGTCTTCTGCTGGGCAGTTTTCAGGCAGTGCAGCCTCCCCTAGCAAGCTGCCCTCTGTTTGGTTTTCCCTCATGCCTTCCCCTGAGTCCTTCTTCATGGGCATGGCAGCGTGGGTCAACCAGCCCCAGTGGGGCACATCTTCCCTTTGCCCTTCCGCTCCTCAGTACATGTTCCCATGGGAAGGTGCCTAGGTCTCGCCAGTGGATGCTTGCTGAGCAGTGAGCAGAGCCAGAGCTGTCCCCAGGCCTGGTAGTTAGAAAGCCCAGCTTGGGCTTCCAGCTTGCCACATCCCTTCAGCTCATGTGGGGATTTCCCCACTGGAAGGGCTCAGGGCACGCGTCCAGGCACCTGCTGCGGGAGTCGCGCTCAGCTCCGGGCCAAGACAGCTGCTGGTGGCGGGAGGAGGAGGAACGGGACCTGCTGGGAATGCTTCCTCACTCCCAGCCAATGTCCGGCTCTGTCACTTGAAAAAGGGCCGTGGTGCTGGGCCACTCGTGACTCACCCATCACACACCCGCCAGACCCTGCTGACCACACGTTACTGTTTAGCCACAACCGCATGAAATGCAGAAGTGGGGAGCAAAGCTTTCCACTGGCACAGCTGCAGTGCAGGGGCTGAGCTCACTGTCAGTCTTTCCTCAGGGCAGGAACAGCTTGGAAAGCTCGTCCTGCCAGCCACAAGTGTCTGCAAACTCTTCCCCTGCAGCCATGTGCTCTGGAGTCGGATCCACCCCTTCTTTGCTGCAGAATTGCCCATGGCTTTCAGCAGGTGTTTATCTGCACAACTCATCCCTGGATCAGCCTGAAGTTCAGGAGAAAATGTGCCCCTGGGGGATGCAGGTCACAGAGGCCAGGCACACCCCATTTCTGGGGGCACAGAGGTGCAGCACCCCACGGTGCAGGGGCAGCAGACTGGGGGCTGCCACAGGTGCCTCCCCCAGTGCCTCACCAGTGCCCCCCCCCCCTGCTCCTCCACCTGCCACGGATGTGGTTATGCTGGGGACACTTGTACGAGGAACCCAACTCGGTGGTTTTCTTTCAAGAAGCAAAGCCATGCTCCTCTGTTCTTTCTGTTAATAATCAGATCTGTTCCAACCACTGCGCGTGGAAAAAACTTGCGTGTGCTAGAGGAAAAATCGAGATCAAGGGAGAGTGTGACCTGACCTGCCTGTGCCCGTGAGCCAGCAAGCCATGGGACAGAGGGCAGGAGACCAGAAAGGAGGTGAAGCTCTGTAATGATTCACGAGCTGGAAATGGCAGTGGTTTCTTAGCTGTCCCACCCTGCAGAGAACCAGGCTCTGGCAGCTGCTGAGCCCCAGGGTGGCTGGAGCAGTTCTGCCACCAGCCTGTGGCATAGGTCCAGTCCCAGACCCACATGGGCTGGCCCAAGGAGCTCACAGGCTCACACCACCTCCAGAACAGCAAGTCTGCTGCCAATTCTTATTTTTACTTTCTTTGGCCCCATGGCTACATGAAGCATCTCAAGTATTCTGCTACAGAGCAAAACTTCTGCCGCCAAGGGAGACTGGGATGGGGCGAAGGGAAGTTCTAGCCATGAGGTGTAGGCAGGAGGTGTGCAAGACCTCTTCTCACTACAAGACCCGAGAAGTTCCCTGAAACCCACCGCAGGCCCCTGAGCCCGGGGAGGAGGACGGGGAGAGCAGAGGGCTGGGAGGTGCGAGCCCTGGTCTCTCCAAAACGCACGACCTCCCTCTGCTGTCGGAACACGCCGAGCGGCCCCCGCTCCAGCGCTGCAACCGCCGAGGCTTCATTCCCCCTCCTCTCAGCTTGTGGAAGGGAACCTCATTGCATGGGGGGACTAAAACAGCTCCCAGAAGCTCCGCTGTATTCTTTTTTTAAAGCCCAGTGTCTGAGTACTAGGTAAAGACAGAACAAATGCGAGAAGAACTAGGAGAGAGACCCAAGCTTGTAGCCATAACACTTATTTTCACCAAGTGCTGAGTAGGAAGGAGTGGGGAAGGAAAATGAAGTTTTCATAGTGGTTTCAACAATCCTTGTCTGTATCACCTGGAGAATTCTGTAGTTTACCCATAAAAAGTGAGTTGCTTCTGAAGAATGAAACACAGACCAATGCCACGTGAAGCTCTGCATTAGAACAGTGAACAAAAATCCACCTCCAAAACAGGCAAATACCCCATTGTTGTTTTAGTATAATTAAACCAAAGGAAAGCTTTAGGACTGTGAGCACATTCCTCATTTGCTTTTCTGTGACTTAACATAGCCTGGTACTGCATGAGAGGTTAATCCTTCTTACGCTGCTTTTACCAGTGTCCATAGCTGGCCAAAGGCCTCGGAGCACATCTGCAGTGCCCTTGTCAATCAGGTGACATGAAGACCCTGAATATACTGTTAATGCTTTGTTATAGATGGGATCCTCTACAAGATCTGATTCCCCCAGTGTAAGGAGACCAAGTGGAGTTGTTGCTGGAATTCCAGATGAAACAATGCCTTTGTGTTAGGTAACTAATGCTGACAACAACTTATCAGATCTATTAAGGCCAGTCTTTTGACTGGAGGCAGATTCATTAAAAGAATAACTCAAAGGCAAGCTCAACTCCTCCCATTCCGTCCCTCCCCTTCTGTGCTAATTGTCCTCCTGGGGCTGATTCCTGTGCCAGACTCCGAGAATTTCACAGGTCCGAGGTGGCTCGATTGCATTATCACCAACAATGGGCACTTGGGATTTGCCGCAGCTACAAGATCAGCTGCCGACAAGGTGGGAGCAGCTCTGGCTGAGTGCTTCACTCTCCTGCAGTAACACACCAGTGGATTTAGAAGCCCAAACTAGCTTGTTCTATAATAAGGCTGTTTTTTCATCATGAGTTTCTGCACACAAATGAGATTAATCAAGGCTTGAACACATGCACCTTTCAACAATGTCTTTTTAAATAAACCAGCAAATATCAGTAAGATGTACCACTACATAAACATGTTTGTACTTGTGAAGTTGATAAAGTCAGCAGCACAGAGGCACAAAGCTCTTTGGTAGCAGGAGTAATTAGAAGCCAATGGCCAGGTTTAACCCCGAGCAGTTCTGTGGATGCTCATCACAGCAAAGCCTTGCTGCAAATTCCCTGTTACCAAGCTGGCAGGTGCCAGGACATTGCTTCTTACTCATACACTGATGTAATCAAAGTCAAAGCAGAACCAGCATGCATTTTCCAGTCAGTATTTTTGGTCTCTACTTTCTGTGAAATCACTCCCAAGTAATAAATCAATGCAAATCAACCCCAAGTTGTATAATCAAGGAATGGGTCTGCAGAGATGGGACAATCACTCAGGATGAGCAGTTTCTGACCAGTGACTGCCGCAAGCCAGCCTTCACCTCCTCATTTGGAGCTACAAGGACAACACAAGGATGTAAACATCACAGACTGGACAGCCTGAGGAGCTAAAGGTATGGGAGATGTAAATATATTGACAGAAAAGCCCAGGACAGTCACACTGCCCCGATTTAAGAAACTCAAGTGTGTGTGTGTTTCTCTGGCTTACAGGAGTATTCACCTACAAGGCTGAAAATTCAGGATTGGAGCCATCTCTATCAGAACTTGATCTGAACTCCATCCAAACTATCTTCCATAACCTGCACAGTCCACTCTTTAAAAAAAATAAATCATAAATATAGTTGCAACTAATCAGGACAAAACATTTAATGGAAGCCCAAAGTTGAAGTCTCTGCATTGGTCAGTGTCTGTTGAGCTCCCTGCAGTGTCACACAGCTGCTGAGAAGTGGCTTCAGGGCTTCAGGGAGGCACAGAAATGAAACAGACCACAAGGAAGAAATGGCGAGAGTTGACACAAAGATAGGATTTTATAAATTAAATGACCTTTATTTGTAATTTGTCTTCAAAAGTCAAAAAACATGACAAAGTAATTGCTTGGAAGCTTCTAACTGCTCCTTAAACATTTTGTCAGAATTACATGGAAGTGCACTTAAAATAGTAGCAGAAAACTAGATTCCCATCAATGGGTATCACCAAACTGTGTTCTAACCAGAACTCAGAAATCCCCATCCAACCACTAATACATTGCCACCTCTCTGCAGACCAAGCATTAAAAATCACCACCCCCAAACACAACACTTTTCATAGCATTGAGATTCCATCCCCCTCCCCTCCCCAGGACTGAGCTTCCAGTCACCAAGCAGGTAGTTAAGGCTGTCTGTGACAGCCCATACAAAGTTGGGGAAATCCTACTAAAACCAAGTAAAACTTAAATATGTCAGAGGTCTGGCTGGACACAAAGTTTAATTAAGAGGTTTTAGCCAGGGTGTATTTCATTGTTTTAAGGATAAGGCTATGCTGCAGTCTGCAGAGAGCAACGATACTGAGTTCATGGGTCAAATAAATTAATTAGTCCTCACTCCTGTGGTGGTGCAGGTCCACTGCTCCAATTAAGCATGCTTATATTAGACTAGACATCTCAACACTACTGTGATTTACAAGTTTTGGTTGGGTGTCTTAGATCATTAGATCTCAGCATCTTGACTGTGTGCAGTCAATGAAAACAAGCTAAAAAGGAATCTCTACATTAAAAGTGTAGACTTGCATACAGGGTATCCATTTACCACGTACTGGAATTGTCATCCTGCTTTCTGACTTGTATTTTACCTTCTCTCTGAAAGCTGTAGCATACTAGACATATTATATGGAAAACAATCTAAGTACAGCTTCAGCTACTTTAGCAACATTTAAATTAAGAACAGGAATTCAAAATACCTGTTAAGATCTGTAATGCAGAAAAGTACCGGGTGCAAGTGCTACAAATTTTCATTAAGTTTTGCTACCAGCTCACCTTGAGATGGAAAAACTAGGAATATATATATATATACAAAAATCTTACTTTAAATAGAAAGCAGAGGTATTGAAAAAAAAAATCTTGATAATTCCCCTATCAGCATAAGGCTTAAAATCACTAGAAAACCAGTTTCCAAAACACCAATTAATCATAAAGCCAGCAAATACGATTAATATTTGCCAAGATAATTAAAAAGAATGCATTTTAAATAAGACCAACATTAAAGTTTATTTTCTAGGCTAAAAATTACGGTCAAAGTATGGAAGAAGGTAATAATCATGCATAGAACTAAAATATTTTGAACGTGTTGCTTACACAGGTGCAAAGATTTGCTAAGAAAGTTGTAGTTTGAAGACTTGTACTGAAGACATGTTTTCCATACAGCTGAGAGGTTGCGTATAAGAATTTAAACACTGGGAACATTATGAAATCACAGGCATCATAGGTCACTTTAAATGAGAGCTGGTCTGACAATTACAGTTAGCACCTAGAGGTCTCACTAAAGGAAAATAGAGCTACAAATACACCTCTCATATCATCAAGATATGTAAATGAGATTGGGAAGAGATACTAATTAAGTAGTTCAGGCCATTCCATTGGGAATGCTTTTGTTTTTAGACAGTCAAATGAACACAACTGCAAACGAAACTGAGAAAAAGGCATAGGTAAAGAGATTTGTCTCTGTGTCAACCTACAATTAAGCCTTGTGTGAAGCAAGTAAGAAAATTAGGCTGACGGTTGAATGGCAGACTGAGGGGTACAGAAATATCAAACCAGGATGTGAAACTGAGATAAGGATTAAAGTCTTCCATATTTCTGGATGCCTGAGTTCATCTTGGGATGTACAGGGAGAAGTGCGAGGACGCTGGGCATTTCCCCCTCGTGGAAGCTTGGTTTGACAGTCTTCTAGTTGGTTCATTTATCCCGCAAAGAACGCATCAAAACCTGTGCCATCATATCATCCTCATCAGCATCATAATCCTATGAACAAAGGGTACAGAAATGCTTTTACTGCAATAGCCACGCTGGTCAATACAACACCAAATAAGAAAGGAAAAAAGCTGTCTTTGACTTTGTCTCTCATGACACCACCTGCATGGACGAGATTCCCCAGCACTGGCTGTGTAAAACAGCTGTACTCCAAGAGTGAGGAAACACGTACCACAAAAGTATCATAAGAAAAGCGATGTCGCCTTTGAAGGTGCTCCATGAAGTTAGCACTCCTGTAATTTGGATCTCCCCATGGCATTGAGGCACAAATTGGGCAAACCTTCAAAAAAAACCAAAAAAAGCCAATTAAGCTCCAACAGTTAAGTGCTTTAAGATTTACAGTAGAAGGGCAGGACAGAGACAGCATGAAGACTGAGGCTCAAGGACTGTGGCAATCACTATTCTATATGCAAAGTGATGTCAAATGCTGGGATATTTAATACAAGAGCCTCAGATAACCCTGAATAATTTTAATTCATGTCTTAGATCTCTGAAATGGAACAACTTCCTCTTCTCCCTACATTATGAAAAATCAGAAATCACTAGGGCTGTTTGCTTTAGAAGATTTCAGCCTCTATTTCTCGGTAAGTTTCCTGATCTCTTTTGCAAAGATCACTTTTCTCCAAGAGAAAAAAGGAACTTTTTTTCTACATAATTTGGAATTTCCAAAAACTTTTCAGAAAAATGAAAGTCTCAGATTCGGTTCTATATTTCGCAATTCCTCTTACATGAGAGGGACTATCAGCGGATAGACTACTAGAGTGACATACTATTTTTCCCAATGGCTTATAATATCTTCTTGCTGAAAACAGCAAAGGGAGAAATTAAATGTCTTACATTTTTCTGCAATTACATTTTATTAATTTGTTTGTTATTGTGCCTAATTAATTTTGAATGTCTGCTATTTTTCAAATATGAAAGGAGGATGTGACCTAGCTGCAAATAGGAATAGAGATGAGTCACCTCCAGAGAATGTATTGAAAATCAAAATGATGTAAAAGATAAATGCATGAACAGCATACCCACATTTGACTTTAACAGGAATAATTATAAATGTGTACTTAACTTCAAGAGTCTCTAATTCATTGTTTCAAAGGAATTTAAGACTAGACTTCATTGCAATTCTTGCACCAAGACTTTTTATTACCACTTGTTTTGCATCCATGCTGTGCAATGTTTTGCAGTGTTCAACTAATCCCTCTTGGTCAAAGTTTTTCTCGCTGCAATATGGACAAGGGAAGGTAAAGCGATTTGGGAAGTTCCTGGTTGGAGGGAGAAAAAAAGGCAATTTATCAGTCTAAGAAAGTTAAAAGTAAAATCTTTAGAATGCAATACTCAGAAGTTGTCTTACCAGATCTTAAGAATACAAATTATTCAAAGCCTTACCCTATGCAATTAAGACAAGATATTTTTAACAATCGGTTTGTAAATTGCTAACAACAGCTCAAGGAACTCTTAAGAGTATCCATAGTCATATATTTATCCATACACAAAATGGTTATTTCTTCTACAAATGTTATAAATACCATTTATCACCTTGGGGTTTTTTTAATTGCACAGGGTACCACCCAGTATGTTACAAGGCAGATAAGTGCACTGACCATGCTCCCTCCAAGCTTCTTGTGCACGTCCTTGCTGGCAGAGCACGGGAAACTGAAAAATCCTTAGCAACAACTAAACCAGTGTGTTATCAACATTATTCTCATGCTGAATCCAGAACAGCATTGCAGCAGCCACTAGGAAGAAAATTAACTGTCCCATCTGAAACCAGGACACTATAATGAAGAGAAACGAAGATAAAGGTGTTATTTAAAATATACCTACTTCTACTGAGTACGTACCCTGACCTTAAAGATGCCTTGTGCACGGACTAAGTAGGAAGCAGAATAGCTCACCTGTGCACAGCCAGTCGCAAGGTTAAGGCTTAGTTTTGGAAGGATTAAAACACCCAAACTAAGCAGATGTAAAGTCTGTTTTTACTTCAAAATGTTTTTTGCGACAAAAAAAGCACAAGTATTTCCAAAGAAGAGGTAGTTACCTGGTGTTGTGAAGTGGTTCTTTAGTTACAGCTTTCACACCTTCCATGATATAATTCTGGTACTTTGAACAAGAAGCTGCATGGCTACGCATCTTTGAGAGATACATCTGTGCAGACAATTGTAGAGCAAGGTTAATTTAAACTCTTTGCAGTTACAACTACACTTTTGAGCAGAGGTAGCAAACATGTAAAATTAGCTTTCTGCAGACAGCATTAAAGCAGGAAAACTCAAACACTTCAGCTAGTGAAGTGGAAAGCTTGGAGATTATAGATTAGTTAACCTATAACTTCGTTGCCTGCAATATTTTACCAATACAACACTGTTCAGGATAGCTCACTTTTCTTAACCCATACTATAGTACATTAAAAAAAGCTTCATATAAAGCCAGTTTACCCAGTGACTGAGGAGAAGAGACAGTGTACAGAAAATAATTTAGCTTTTAGGATGGATCTTGGTAGATTAATTGCCAATTGTTTGCCAATTGTTCAATCCCTTTAATGAAAAGGCAAATTTACAATAAGGAAATGTGTAATTCAAGGCACTAAGAGTTTTCTATCAGCTGGAATGAAGACACTACTCAGAAATAAAAGTGAAACTATTACCCTCACCTTAGCTAATTATCCTTTTTTGTTGTTGTTTTGCCATCTGCTAAGATATTTTCTTTCACATTCAGTTAATACTAAGAAGCCCAACATAACAAAGAGAAAGAAAAGGACGGGAAGGATGCTATAAAGGTATTCAATATGCAAGACGTTAACAAGCAATACATCTATGGAATACACTACCCATATAAGACAGCTTTGACTCACAACTATTTCAACCAAAGCAAATAAATTTATGTTTAAAGGCCCATAGATTGCTAAAACCCACATCCACTGTTTCACTACAACATTCCCCCCCTCAAAAGACATGCTAACAGAAGCAACTTCAGAATCAACAGCTTACCATAATTTAAAAATCAGTATCTTTCATCTGAAAATCATTTACTAAAGAGAAAGTAATAAAACAACCATGGAATGCCATGATTTTGGTGCTGCCTGTATAAAATGTCTTTAGCACTTATCAGAACAAGCACGTTGATCTGAATTTGCAGAAAGCTGAGAAGCAAGCATTTTATTTCCCTCTAAGCAGTACAGCCAAGCAGGCACACCTCATGCACTTAATTTCCAAATACTTCCATACTTTTTTATTGCAGCCATGGCAAGTGGTTTCTGTCGTTTCAATTTGCTTTTCCAAGTCCAGAGCTCTGCTGCCAGGAGACAGGGTGCTGCGGCAAACACCACAAACCGGCTTCTTCGGCTTGAGGCACTCCTGCAGGCAGGGAGTGCAGAAGCTATGGTGGGAGAAAAACAGCGGGTGGTGAGAGCAGCCCTCCTGACACCCAGGGACAACCGAGTCTCAAGAAGCGGTATCTAACCAAACAGCAGCCTGTTGACATTTGTGCATGAAGGGAGGAGGATTCTAGCTCATCATGCCCAGTGTTATTAGCTTTTAGACAGTGCTCTGCTCCCTCGGTTTCTATATCTTTCACTGATAATGTAATAGAAAGCGAAAGAATATTAGGGGGTTCCCCCTGGTTTTTTTTTTTTTTCTTTCATAGAAGCCTCAGGTCACCCACAAGACGGTGCTGCCGGCTGAGCTGGGCCCTTGTCCACTGGCAGCGCTGCCCGACACCCCCCCAGGATTCAGCCCCCGCAGCGCAGGAGGCGGCCTTGTCCATCCCGGCTCGCCCCGCTGCCGAGGGACCGACAGGAGAGAGCCAAGGGCAACCGAGCCGCGGCTGCCTCCCGAGGCCTCGCAGCCCCCGGCCAAGGAAGGCGCCTGCGGGCCTGGCTCCAGCTCCCCTCCCACAGAGAGGGCCCCAAACCGTCCCCGGCCCCCACGCCGCGCCGCCGGCTGCCGCTCACACATGTCCGCAGGGCACGCGCACCGGGCTCTCGTACACCTCCAGGCACACGGGGCAGGTGAACCGCGACAACGGGTCCTGCCGCCGCTC
>VYZX01015326.1:55019-66428 GCA_013401335.1 Brachypteracias leptosomus
GGGCGACGGGCGCGGCCCGGAGCGGTGAGGGACGGGCGCGGCCCGCGGGGTACGGGAGCTCTGCCCGCCCGGGCTGCGGGCCCTCGGCGTGGCGCTGGTGGCTGAGGGGAGGGGGCGGTGGGCGCCGCGCCCCTTCACCGGCGGCGGGGGAAGGCACTGTGGGGCTGGCCTCTGGGCTCGGCGGTCAGCGAGTGCCGCTGACGAGGCGAAGACGGCGTCCCGGGGCCGTTCCCGCGGCTCCTTGCACTGGCTGTCCCTGCGGCTCGGCAACAAGTGTCGGTGAGAACCGAGGAGCGAAGAGGCTCCAGAGAGCGTTGGTTCGTGCCCTGTTCCCTCTTCCTCCCGCGTCCTGTGGTGTGAAATTCCCCAGCGGTGCGATGTCTCTAGAGCTGTTAAACAGCTTTTTCGTTCGGGGTAAATTTGTGTTCAAGTGTTTAGTGAAGCCTGGTGTTTCTGGTCCCCTGAGCGTGGGTCAGGAGAAGGCTGTACCTGGCCTGTGTCTCTCCCGTCCTCCCGTAAAGGTTTTTGTGTGACCGTGCCCTGCCCAGCAGCCCAGGCAGGGCAGAGGGGTTGGCTCCCTCGGCTGAAGTTTTGACCCAAGAGGTAGAAAGAAACGCTTTCTTTTCTCACCAGCAGAAACTAGACTCTAATCAGAACTTATTATTCATGCATCTCTGTGAAACTTGAGGTTTTCGGTCAATAATTTGCAGCAGAACAGCCTTGTTACCTTATCTGTTTCATCAGTCAGCGTTCTTCTTAAAACTATATTTATCTGTGCCTGCTCCCATATTGAGGTTTTTACTGAGCCTCGTAACCATGGTTGTTGGCTGTTGGGAGCTGGGTGGGCTGTTGGGACGGGGATGTTTTGCTCTGGAGGCTCTGTGTGCAGAGGAGCAGCTCTGCGGGGGCTTTGCTGGGGTGAGTTTTGCTTTTTGGCTGTGGGAACTCTGACTTGGGTACAAACTGCAAGGCAAAATCAGAGCTGGCAGTGGCTTTGGGTGTCACAGTCTGTAGGGCCTTGATGAAGGACTTTCTTTCATTTGGGGACTTTCTTATTCTTGATGTCTTGTACATGTAACCAAGTGCTTTTGTTTAGGGGTTATTAAGAGTAGAGGTGGAAGAGCTGTAATGCTTAATCCAGCTCTTTGTCAGCAGAGGATCATTCCTTGTCCTGGGGGTGTATTACTGATGTGCCAGACAAAGATCTTTCTCTGAAATTCTCTAGTGGATCTCTTCTTGCTGAGGAACAGACTGTTGTCTTCGTCCACAGACTTAATCTTGCACAACTTAGAGGGAAGATCTCTGGAAGAGAGGAGGTTTTACCCTGTCCCTTATGCTCAGATGTTAATTTAGAACTACACATTTCCTCTGATTCACAGCTTGTCTCTTGACATGGGTGCAGGTTCTGGTTGTGGAAGAAGCGAGAGAAGTGTGCCTTTGAGCAGAAATGGAGCTGCTGGTTAACTTTTCCCATATGGTGTTGTCATTAAGCACAACATTTCATCAAGTAATATTAACTTCTAGGCTGTTGATTTTATTTGTTTTCCTGGCCTCTTGGTTGTTGGTTTGTGCTTTTGTTTGTTTGGTTTGCTTTCTTCCAAATATTTGTGTTATGGCTACTTTCATTCATTTCATTTTGCTCTTAACAGTGATTTTCATTTTAACAGGAGTGTGTGGGGGCATTGATCACTGTTCTAGCAGCTGCAATTAATACTGGGTGGAAAGTCTTTTCTAAAGTGCTGTTTCAAACTGTGACTGAAACAGAGCATTGATTTCTCCTGCCTCCCCTCCCCTCCCTTCAGTTCATAGTGGGGATGTCCGTAAGGGCTGGATTGCGTTTTTATTTAAAAAATAAGACTTATGGTCTGCTTTTTGATTGCAAGTTCCTCAGGCAGTCGAGATGGAGTCTGTTGACCTGCTAATTACCTTGGTTTTGGTAAAGTGGCATTAGGAAGCTTCTTTTGTCACCATCTTTTTCTGTGTGGTATGTGAGCTCAGTGAGGTGAAAATGTAGATCAGTATATACCTAAAAGCAACTATCCCTGCAAAGAAAAGCTTACGTGATGTACAAGCAGAAATGATTTTGCTCTGTTCTATTAAAGAAGATAAAAATGGCAGGTGTAGCTTTTTTGCTGAAAAGATCACAATATTCTTTGCAGCTGCCATCACTCAGCTGAAGCTGTGGCTGTAGTTTGCACTAATCAGGGAGGTGGCTGCTCAGCTCTCCCAGCACAGTGACTTCTTGTGTGTGCCCTCAGGTGGAATGGGAGGGGCAGGCAAAAGCCTGGAAAATGTGGGAAATAGAAAGGCAAAGTTAATTAATCTGCTCAGTGGCAGCCCTGAGCCACCAGAGGAAAAAAGTAGATGCTTTCCCAAGTTGAGCGAAATGAAACTTTTGTGGGATTTTAAAAATCTTTATATTACTGTGCAGGGAAAAAAACCCCAAACCAGTGACGGTCTAAAATAATGTTTAAGTTGTTTGAACTGAAAGGACAAAACAAAACACGAATACCCTAAAACCTTATACTTCCCCTTTCAGATTTTTTTTCTGAGTGACTTTTGCCTTGGCTTCCTGAGCCAGGGAACCCAAATCTGGGCCTTAGCCTGCACCAGCTGTGTGGTGTGATGCTCTCAGTGCCTAGCTGTGGGTTTGTTGTGCTGTTTTAGGCGGATAACTGGAAGAGGAGTAGAGAGTGACAGTGAAAAGCAGGACAACAGCATTTCTGTAGACTCTTGAGCTTTTTCAGAAACCTAAAGAGGCTGCTCTGTGAACCATTTTGTAGAATCTTGTGAAGCAGATAGATGCTGTGGACATCTGGGATCTATACAACTGTGATGACTTGTCTTTGTTTTCAATTTTTATTCCAGAAGAGTTGCTGTTACTGAAGATTCTTAACGCCAGATAATCAACCTACTGCCGACTAACCATGAAAGAGAGGAGGTAGTTGCTCAAGTGGTTGATAAAACCTGATTTCAATGGATACAAAATATAAAGACGATTTATTTAGGAAGTATGTACAGTTCCACGAGTGCAAACTGAATGCCTCTGACAACAAGCAGCGTCCTATTAATGATGAGTATTTGCGTGTGGCAGCGGCAGCCTTACTTTGCCTTCCCAAAATTGATCCCTTTTATAGATTCCGGTTGATAAAATTTTATGAGATGGCTGAAAACTCCCTGAGATCTGTGAAATCCTCAAGTTTACATTCTCTCCGTAACGCATTCAACATGCTCGAGACAATTGGAATTAATCTCTTCCTTTACCCCTGGAAAAAGGAGTTCAAAAATATTAAGGTAAGACATTTTATGTGTGGTCAGAGTGAGAACATGATTTGTTTTTCTTTCTTTTAACATATTTCATGTATTTCCTGTATTCTGTGAAAATTTCTATGTAGTTTCCTGTTTCTGTGTAAATTAAGTTAAGTTCGTGCTGGTGAGAGTATCATGGGAGAAGTACAAGTGCTATGTACATTTATAATGCAACCATAAAATAGAGGAAGGGCTTATTTAAGGTTTTTGTTCAGCCTGCCCTGCTAGAGTCTTAATGTCTGCTTGGAGATGCTTTCACTTGGGTGAGTGGTCAAGCTGTGTTTAAGCTCACTCAGAGTTTGATTTTTGTCTTGCAAGAGCTGTTAATGGAGCACAGGTACTAACAACCAATGCATGCATTCAAGGGGGTGCTTTGCTGAGGTTCCCACAAGTTATGTCATAATGGTAAAGGAACTTCTCTTAATTGTTTCCAGAATATCTTTAATCTGTTTCAGTTCTCAATTCATGAAGCTTTGATTTTAATATGCTTTCAAATTATTCACCTCTGTCAGGATCTCAGAGGGAGAAGTAGGAACATATATTTTGCTCTCTTTGGATGCTGAAAGTCAGATAGTGAGTTCTGATGTTGATTTTTGTATTTTACCTGTTCTCATAGGCTTATTCAAATCACCTTCAGCATTTCAGTAATGAATGTTGCAGGTGACTTACAGGGACAGTTTTGAGACTTGAAAGCTGGATAAAAACACTGCTGGTATAGATATCTAAAGTCATTTGCAGGTTATGTGCACTAGCGATGGATATTTCTGTTTGTTTTCTTAAAAAGACACTATTTCACTATTTAGTAGAGAATCTGAACATTATTAGAACATTTGAGAGTTCTGTTTCCCCAAGGGGAAACTCCTTTTCTTCAAGATCTCTCCATAAATTGTCTCCATCATTATGCTTAATTTCTGGCTTTTGAGATGTTGGCTGACCTCCTCTCCTGGTGCACTGCCAATACTGACTTTGGTTGTGCACTGTGGGTCCTGTACCTGCTCTGTACAGAGATGTGATGGGCGGGCTACTCCAGCCTGCAATCCGAAACCAGTTTGAACTGGGTTAAGAGCCTACCTCAGGTATGCCCAATGCTAAGGATATTTCAACAGGCACAAACACTTATCTTTGGTTTTGGGGATTTTTAGTGATATGGACCTAATATTACATGAAACCGCACAGTAATAGTACACAAAAAAATACACATCTCAAGTATATTTAAAGCTGAATTGAAGAGGACTTTGTTACTCTGGCAGTAGTTCTGAGTTCCTGTTATCTCTAGTTAGCCCCTGTCCAGGGCAATACAGAAATCTCTGCCTTTTTACCTTTCATGGTAGAATTGCTTGTAAATGCAAACGTCTTACGCATAGGAGGTAATATCAGTGTATAGCATAGTGCTTTAAATCAACAGGGAGAAGACATTATGCTAATTAGAATTTCAATTTGAATGAAAACTCTCCTACTTTGAATTTGCATCATGCAGAATTTCCATCTGCTGAACAGGAGGGATGCAGGAATGGAGTTCATCTTGCCACAGGAGTTGCATGTGTTCACTGTCATTATTATTCTATTTAATTATATAGTATCTGTCACTGAATTATCTGAACATCTAGTCCACCACTGAATTTGTAACCCAATTTTCCTTTTATTTCCCCCCTACCCTCCTTAGACCTACACTGGACCCTTTGTTTATTATGTAAAGTCTGCTCTAACTGAAGATGATGTAAGGCAGATTTTGAACTACATGGGCTATGTCCAAGAACTGGGAACGATGTATAAGCTCAAAGAGCAGGTTGATGCCATTCAAGTGAAAATGATTTCATTTGAGCTCTTTTTGGCCAAAGTGGAATGTGAGCAGCTTCTTGAGATTCACTTGCAAGTGAAGGATAAAGGTTATTCGGAGATTGATGTCATAAATGAACGAAAAAATAGTAATGAAGATGTTAGAGGCTGCTCAGAAGCCATGAAGCGGCGTGCAGAGAGCAAAGAGAACTTAAACACTTCCATGGCACGAATGGTCCTCCAGAAATCAGCGAGTGAACGGGCCTCTAAAGATTATTTCAAGCCAAAAGTGAGCAAGCCTTCTAAGTCAGTGGACACATATGATAATTATTGGGAAAGTAAGAAACCACCTTTGATGAGCTCGCTGAGTCTCAGGAAAGAACCAATTCTAGTTGATGCAGAAGATGACATTAAAGATGAAATTATCCGTCCGCCGCCCTCTCTTCTGACAATGTCAAGCTCCCCACATGGGTGTTCGGATGAATTCTTGCCAAGTTCATCTCATCACAATGGCATGTTAAGAACAAATGTCCCTTACAGCTCCTATTTTTCTGCTCAAGAGGACTTAGATTTATACACTGATCCTGATTCTAGAAGCATGTTAAATTTTAAAAGACAAGATGCTATTAAGCCTGATGTATGGCTGCTAAAAAACGATGCCAACCCCGTTTACCACAAACGCACCCACCTAGCCAAAGAGACAGCTTCCCTCAAGTGCCAAAACTGTGGCGTACCCTGTGGCACTTCTGTTTGCCAGAAGTGTGACAATCTGTTTAACTCTAGGCAGGAATACCCAGCAGTGAAGCAGAGCACCTATTCAATCAAACCACTTCCAAACGATGGCTTGTCTCCTGCCTCCGCTTTAAGGGAGAAATCTCAGTACACATCACAGACTCAGAGTCAAGAGAGAGCTGCTCCATTCAGCTCAAAATCCAAACCTTCAAGCACCTCGCGCTGCGGCTTTTGTAACCGAGCTGGAGCTGCAAACACTTGCACGTTTTGCTCAAAAGTCTCATGTGACACTTGCCTCAACGCTTACTATTACGATCCCTGCTGTAGAAAAAGCGAGCTTCACAGGTTCATGCCTAACAATCAGCTAAACTATAAATCATCCCAGCTGTCCCATGTAGTTTACAGATAGACTGATTAGTCTGTTCTGGAGGGGAAGGAAAGGGGGAGGGGAAAGGGCTATCCTAACTGATGTTCTGACTCCACTGATAAGAAAATACACTGACCTCTTACCAAAATGATGTGTCCAAATACTTGGAACCATGGTTCAGTGATCAGGTGCCAGTTCTTGATTTATTTTTTTTTTTTTTGTGGCTTCACAGATGCTGCAAACGCATTAGATTTCATGCTGCTATAATTTAGGTAACTCCTAAATGATCATTATTTTTCAATTTAAATGGGGGAGAAGAGCACGTTTTCTTTAAAACTTGGCAGCTGTTGTATTTTAGAAAAGTGACATCACACCTTTCTATTACATTGCAGTCATCTCCTTGCCCAAATAAAACCACGTAAGGCTTGAAAGTAAAGTCTAAAATTTAAGATTTGCATTTTCTAGGAGTGATAGAACTACTGCCAGTTTTTTATAAAGTATGACTTCAAAATGTGCAAGAAATATGTGAATGGCTTGTTTTGCCAACAAGGACTATTTTTTGAAGTGTCTGCATTTCTTGATCTCCAAAATGCAAACACCACAGCATCTCTTCCTTTTGTCTTTGTTTTGTCCTTCTCCCCTTGTCTCCCAGTTTATTTCAATTTATATAATCAGAATCTGGACAATACGTGCTTTATTTTCTGGTGTTGCCAATATCATCCTACTGATTTTTACTGTATGGTATTTTTAAAAGGTGAACCTATAATCTTGTCACTTAAATTATGCCTAGAGTTTTGTCCTTCCAGAGGAGAACTGATTTTCTTTACTTTCTGTTGCACATGTATTAAGTACTGTTCTTTGTACTGTAAATAGGTAATTTGGAAACAGTTTATTTTTAATAAATATTTAATATGTTGAGTTCTTAAAAGTGGTAGAATCATTATAATTACAAAGTCTCTCTGGGTTATTTGTTCAGGTGACTTTTTGTTTTTCCTTCTACTGTATTTCATAGCTTATTATAGTCACTGTGGCAGACTGGTGTTCTTGGCTCTGATCAATTTTTGGTTTTTAATCTGACACTTTTCTCCCTCTGACAAGGCTACCACTAGTCTAAGTGGAGTCTTGTCTTAAGAATTGCTGAATTTTGGTTCTCGGTGCACACTTTTTCCTTTGTGATTATGGAAATTGTAAGTATAAATGTTATGCTTGCTTCCGAATTCACTGTGAAGTCTGTAGTGTAGTCCAGCAGGTAAAGCACTGGCCTGGTTAAAAATCAGAGCTCACTTGTGACTCCTGTTAAAGTAAACCCATCAGTTATGGATGTGAATCAGATAAGAATATTTATCTGTATTACTGTAGCACAGAGGAACCCTAGCCAAGAGCCAAGACTCTGTTGTGCTAGGCTCTGTACAGCTTGACCCCCAAATAACACCTGATTATGAATAGGCTTTAGTTTTTTTATTAAAAAGAAACCCACAAGAATCCTTCTAACTCCCTTATTCTAACTAGCTAGTTAGAACGAAGTATCAGGCAACCTAATCTGATGTGCAGAATTAAATGTTTAAAATATCTGTAAAGAACTCTAGCTGAGATGTAAACTATGTAGTCCACTTTGCACTAAAATTATTCACTTAAGGGTTTTTTAAACATTGTTAGAGTGTAGGCTTCTAAACTTAAATGTCCATTGATCCCTGTGTGACAGCAACATGCATGAATGATCTTTTGTCTTACATTTTTTGGGTGGGGGGAGGGCTTGAGGTAGGTAGAAGGGGAAACTATATAGGCTAATGTTGTAAAATAGCTAAAATAATTTTAGCCATAAATGGGTGTCAAAAGTATTATGGAAATAAGATGAAACCTGAGTCTTACAGAGGGCTGAGAACAATAAGTTACTGTACAGTTTGCACTAAGAAACAAAGTGAATGGTGTGTGTTTAGCAATCAGGGAAACTTCTGCATCAAGCAGCTGCAACTGAACATAATGTTAAAAGCAAGTATTGCCTTGCTGACCCTGAAGGTTGGGCTGAATATTGTTTAGGTGAATGATTTTAAGGTTTTCAAAATCTTGTATGGTTTTTTATAAATATATATATATAAATATATATATGACACAAATGTAGATACATTATGTATATAGTGAAGAATTTAAAATCAGTTTTACTATTAAAATACAGTCTAAGGGTGGTTTTCATTTTGGTGGTTATTTTGTTTTTGTTCATCTTTTGAAGTGTCATGCCTGTTCGGCTGCTCTACAGTGTATCTTCTAGTTCACTAGTTCAATTTCCATATGGCTTCTCACACTACAGTGAATAACTAAAACTGTGATGCCACGTAATTTTTACAGTGAACATAGCAGGGACTATACTTGCTTTGAAAAAGAAAAGTCCTGTGTATATATGTCATGAAATACTGTAGTACAAAACTGTGTTGAATTGAAGTGATACCATGCTCTATTTTTGTGTATCTTACTGTATGAGGTTGCTGTGATTGATACAGTAAAATATATGCTAATTTAAAATGCAGGTGTTTTGCATCTGATTTGTTTATGTTTTGAAGGAATTTAAAAATAAAGAGGCCTTTAAGAAAAGGCTTAACTCTTTTCTTAAAGTTGAGTGCATGTAGCTGTCTGTTCACAACTGTTTTGCATGCAGAAATGAGTTGGTGTGCAAGGGTAATCCTGGGGGCAAAATGGGCAAGAGCGTGTGTATCCTGAGCCTCAGCTTTATGGAATTGGATGTACTGCCTGCAGGATGCAGAGCTTTTTTAAAAACATTTATTTTCAAGTCTTAGCAGCATGACTCAGTTTTGTTCCATAAGAGCATGTAAGCCAATATGTCAGCAGTCTGCAGCAGACAGACTAATGTGGGGTGGAGAGCAGGTTTCGTGTGTGATGTGAAGCTAACCTACACTGATTTCCAGCCTTGACTCTCAATGTCATATGTACTCATTTCTAACAAGCTTCCTGGTGTAAGCTGCATCTTGCAGAAGCTGTGTGGTGGTTCTGATGTACATTTTGGCACTTGAGTTAGGCCTTCTGGCTCCTTTTTTATCCTGCTCACTCTGGAGCAGGATAATGTCTCAAGTTCCAAACTAGATTACTTTTTTCATTTGTTCTTTGTGTTAAAGCACATCAGACAAATGCTTAAATGCCTGAAGTGCCATTTCTACAATTCCTATCATCTTACGATCTGTTTAGGTTCCTGGGAGTATCAGGGATGATTATAAAAATCAGGCTCAAGGTAACTGAAATATTCTTGCAGGAAATAGTATGTTACACTGCTGTGCTTCTTGTGCTAATGTATTTCTGGTGCATATAAAGCAAGGCTTTATGCTGTCTTACTGTCTGACATTTCTGGTTACAGACCTATGTCTGCTGTGTCTGCTCTCAACAGAAGTTTAAGGGTTCAATACACTGTCAACTAGATTGGATTTGACGGTTTGAACTGACAGCTCCTTAAATTTATATTTTTTCTGATGGATGACTGGATTACAGGAGTTTAGTACATGTTGCTAATTATGCTGTAGAATCTTTTTAGGGGAAAAGATTCACCTTTCCAGTATTTGTTTAGAAACAGGAGCTAATCTGAGCATGGTGATAATTGGTATGTTGCCAGAATGACCCAGAGAAAAGCAGGAGGTGACTACAAGTTAAGGTAACATGTTGATGTACCTATTTTGGCTCTAATTGAGTTGCTTCTCTGAAATCAGTGGGAGTTAATTAGGCCTTTTAGCATGGCCATTACAGTGGTATCTAAGCAGCAACGGAGTTGGGCTACAAGTGTTCCTGACTGTTACTGGTGAAAGGTGTTCCATGCATCCTTCTGAAAACCATGGGATGTGGTCATGTCTGTCTCAAGATTGTAAGTATGTAATTGTCCTAGAGGTCTTGTACAAAACTAAGTAAAGTTGGACATTGCAGTTACTTTTAATTATGCTTTTTTCTACAGTTGCTCATATTTCCCTAGAAAATATTTTCTATAACTTGTCTTGCCAGTCTGAAAATGTAGGGGCAGGGAATCGGTAATTAGCTTTCTGGTTTTGTCCTCCTACACCCCTGCTGTGAAAAACGAGCTCTGAGGGCAGCCTTGTGCATTGAGCCACCACGTGAGAATGAACAGAGCCGTGCATCAGATCTCCTTGTGCAGTGCCTAGAGGAAGGCAAAAGGTTAACGTATGCGATATGGCAGCAGCTCTTTTAACTCTAAAATCCTGCAGACGTGCCACGTAATTGAAGCTCTTCCATCTGAGGAGAGGTGTAGGAGAGCCAGGGAGCAGCTGCTTTGTTTGACAGGCTTGCTGTACAGATTTCAATGTGCTAATGTGTGGAAAGCAGGGCTGTTCCCTACAGCACTGAAAGCTCTGCGTTGAAAATATCTTTGCATATTTTATACTGTGCAGTGGGTCCTTGGTTCAGACCAGGGTCTAGAGCCCCGTGACAAGGTAGCTCGTGTAGCACTGGAGTAGATGGTGTGCTGATGGGCAGCTACCTGCAGCCAGACTGCACCACACCAGCCTGTCCATGGGGAGCTGTGGGGAGGATTGACCTGTAACCAGGAATTTACAGCATGTAGCAGTGCCCAAAGTGGAACAATCCTTATAATTCCTAGTTTTTCCCCTCCTGCACTGCTTTGCTGCTTTCACAGGGTGATACAGGCTACAGGAGCTCTGGCATTGCTATGAGTTGCTTGTTTTTTTGGAACAGATGGCTTGCAGCCCTGACCTCTGTGAAAGAAAGGATCTCATCTCCTTAGGAGTCCCTGTAAGCTGAGGAGCCACTGCCTTGCTCAGGGACAGTGGGGGTGCTGCCAGTTGATTTCTGACACTTTGTAAGGCAGGGTTTCTCCAAGCTTTTTCAAATGCGGGCAGAATAATTCCCTGCTCTGGGCCATGCTGCCACAAATGCCCTCCTGGAGAGCTGGGTCTGCTGTTCCTTGACCCTGAGGAACAGCAGGTTCAGAGACTATGGTTACTTCTGGTCCACCACAACAGTCAGTTGCCCCTGCTCCCAACTGATCCTCTCTCAGGCAGCAGCATTTCTGCCTTTCCACTGCAATAGCAGAGGGGCTATGGGAATCTTCCTGATGCCCAGCAGCTTCTTATATTGCCTGTGCTTAAAGCCAGGCATGGACTTCCACTGAGCTTGGAAAGCCTTTGTGCACAAAGGAGGTGGGCAGGTGGAAATGTTCCAGATAAAAATGAAACAACCTGCTCTTTTTTTATCCCCCC
>VYZX01015326.1:66454-80685 GCA_013401335.1 Brachypteracias leptosomus
CCCCCCCCTTAGCATCAAGAAGAAATTTCTCTTCCAGCATTCAGAATCTGAGGCACTGAAGTCATATTGCAGGGAACCTCAGATGAGGTTAGAAATTGTTTTAATTACTGATGCTTCTTAGTGGTGGGATCTTTTCCCAGTGCTGCAGATCTTGAGTGTAAGTGGTGGTGGTCCTGGCACTTCTCTTCAGGCAGTTCAAGCTTTGAGATGAGGATGTGAAGTACCTTCTGACTTGGGTAATACCACCCATTTGGTTTTCCTCTCATATACTGGGCTTTTAATTCTGCATTGTGCAGTTCACTGCATTGAAGACAATGTCAAAGCTTTTGAGTAGCTTTAAGTAGTGCAGGATCAGACCTGCAGTGTGTGGCTGACAACTTGCATGTGGCAGCTGCTTCTGCTGTTGTGGGAGTGGGGCTGTCATGCTTCCTGCTTTAGAAATCATTCTCATGATAGTCATACTGTTCTGGGATTTTTTTTTCATCATCAACCTGCTTTAAAAAAAGAAAAAGAAAAATCAACCCACAACTGCTCATCAACGTGTTAGTGAAAAATGTTGCTTTCCCCCAGAGTAAGTAAAATCTGTTTTGTAGCTTTGTGTGCAACATGCTCTAATTTAACTGCCTTACCTGAAGTTTTCACGGACCAGCTTTCTAAAGCATGGCCAGTGAACTGTCTTCACTGGAGCAGGGATCTCTACATGTCTGTCCATTGCACATGTGTCAACTCTACTCTGCACTTTACCTTCCAGTTAGGCAAGACTGAGCTTCTGTAGTGACCCAGTTGTGGATCCTTGCCAGTCGCATGTGTAACCCCCAACCCCTAATAAATGAACTGTTAATCAAAACAGATGCTGCCAACCAGCAAGTCTAAAAAGGAACAGCCTGTTTACATGTCCTAGTGCACTTACACTAACCAGTACATTCAGGGTGAACCTTCCAACAAGGCAGTTCTGTGATGGAGAGGAGAGGCCTCTTCCTCTCCTGTGTGGTCTGCTGCGTGTCCCTCGCACCACCGGGAGTGGTGGGTGTGCGTGTGGTCCCACAGCACAGCCACAGGAGCTGGTACAAGCTCATGGACTAATAACAAGAGTCTGTGTGGTCCCTTAAAGGGTACAGAGGAACCCTGTTAGATATGTTAGCACAGAGATGGAGTATCTCCTGAAGAGTTAAGTCCTGGCATGAAAATTGCCTCTGTTCCTAGGTGGAGCATGGCTGGGTGGGATTGCTGAATGCAACCCCTGGAAATAGCTGCCTAGCTGTTCCTTGGCAGTTTCTGACACCAGAAGCCAGCAGACACCTGACAGCACTTTGCCAGCTTGGTTGGGATGTGTAGGTGAGGTTGTCTGATAAGGTTTTTGTTTGGCAAGGGTTTTTGGATGTATTCTCCATTACAGCCAAGCATGCAGCGGAGCCTGTAATTCCTGCCATGGAAGGGGCTGTGTTATGACCCCAGAGGGATGGTGGAGGGAACAGGCAGAGTGCCGCTGATGCTCTGTGTGTCTGGCAGCACCAGTGCTTGGTGTGCCCAAGGAGGAGGGTGGCTGTATGGATTTACTGGCTGCAGCTTGCACAAGTTGACTCGGTGGCAGAAGCAGAAGGAGACATGGATGCCATCTGCCACATCACCTGTTCAGAACCTCTTTCCTCAGGCAGAATTGCTGGAGTTAGCCATAAGCCTTTCTGTCCAGAGGGGTCAGCTTGGCACTGCTGTGAAACACCTCCCCAGGGACTCAGTTTCCCTTGGGAAGAGGTGGTGGAGGTGGCTCATGTGTTGGTTCTGGGGCGTGCATTGAGGGCAGAATGCCACCTCCATCTTTTTTTTTTGCTTTATGCTTGGTTCCTGGCCCTAAAAGTACAAACCTGTTCTCTAGCATCTTTTCACACAGTATTAAATGAGAAGATGTATTCTTATAGCTGTAACAAGCCTGTTTTATAAGCTGGCTTTGGGCCACCTTGGCAGAAATCAGTGGGCTGTGTGCATATGCTCTGCCTCTCCTTTTTAGGGGAGAGTGGGGAGAGGGGCTTTATTCCCCACACTCCGCCTCTCACTCCAGGAGAATTACTTCTTTTAGGGCCTCTTCTTAGCCCCCCTTAGGGCAGCTACTGTTACATCTTTTGCTGTGACTAAATTTTTTTATTCTCCAGGCCTTAATGACAGGTTTCTCTGAGAGGTATTCCTAATGCCAGGGAGGGGAACAAGCATGTGTGTGTTTTCTGCTCTGCTTTGCTGTGAAGTCATGTGCAATAGCTATAGATGGCACTCTGGTATTGGTTACTGCTTGTGCCTAGCTGGTTTTGTGCTGAAAGGACAGAGCATGGTGAGACTCTCTTGAGAGAGTAAGATCAATCTGGCCAACTTCTGAGGGAAAGCTTCTGTGGTGAACACACAGTGTGAGCAAGGCTATAATCTGAAGCCTAGCGGCAGAACAGCATCATGTTGTAGGAATACTGCTTCCTGCTATACAGATTTTTATAGACAGTGCTTCCCTGTAGATGACATGGCATTTTGGGTCTTGTCTTGATAAGGATTTAGGAAAACTTTATCTCATTTAGGGGGATGTTTTATTCAGTGTCTGCCCAGGCTTTCCATGCCCTGAGAACTGGTGCTGGAGGCCATGGTGCCCTCCAGTACCAAAAGGGTGGGCTGCAGAGCCTGCACTGCTCAGGTTTGGTTGCCCTGGTGCTGCTCCAGGGGCACACTGGGGAGGGGTGAGCTGAGCTGAGCAGAGGATGCCATTAGGCTCTGTCTTCTGCTCCTGTGTCTCCAATAGAGAGTTTCAGCCTGAGAGAACAAACCCTCTTCATGTATATCACTAATAAAAATAAGATTTAGAATGGGTGGGTACCTGAGGGTAGAAAGGGGTGTTTGTTCTGTGCGTGGCCCTTGTCCTATTGGGGAGGGGTCTTATGTCTTCGGAGTTTGTTCAAACTTGAAAGGTTCTTTATGTGCACAGCCAGTCTCAGGGATCCCTTTTTCCCCCCCTTTTACTGCTGCATTTCAATATTCAGACAGAGAAGTGCTGCTTTGTTTGAAATGCATTCTGTCCTGCACAGAGCACTGCCAGGCTCTGAGCAGAGCTGCCATGGCTGGGCTTGCAAAACTGCCTTTTACTTGGGCTCTTCTAGAGACTCCTGCCTGTTTCAGTGATCAAAGTCTGATTCACTTTCCACTGTGACTTGTAAAGTCTTGGACTATTTAGAGGCATATCAAAAATTAAAAGAACCTCTTCTGGCAGCATCGAAGCCTGTGGTGTTTGAATCTTTGATATGAATATTTCTCCTGCTTGGAGAATAGTTCATTTTATGCTGTGAAATAGAGCATGATAACTGTGCTGCTGTATATACTACAGTGAGCATTATGTGCTGCTTAATAAAATGATGCTCCTGGCCAAGAACCATTTCATAATGAAAGATGGAAGGTACAGTATATTAGATACTAGTAGCTCACACCTAAATCTTCTAGCACAAATTTGTTCCTAGTGTAGTTCTACTACTTGCAGCTGGAGTGAAATTCTTTCTTCCTGGCTCAGTGCTCACTGCTTAAAATACAGCCTGTTAAATGTTGCAGTGGTCTAGATACTTTTGGAACACGGTGTCTGTCTGGTCTTGCTCTGTAGGGAGTTCAGTAAGCAGAAGTGGGGTTGAGACATGAAGGTGTGGTGTGTAGCCATGGTTCTGCTTGGGTTTAGCTGCAATGGAAAGCTGAGGAAGAAAATGACCTGTTTTCTGTAAGGTCATTTTTGAGATGTGTTAAAACACTATAAGGTCTATAAATATGATTTAAGGGAAAGGAAGATGAAAGGTCCTAGAGAGCAACATAGAGCTGCAGAAGGACAAAACCTATAGGACTTTGCCACCAAGAACTCTCCTGCTAGAAATTATTAAAACCAAGTGTTCCTTGTTGTAGTACAAGCCTAGGGTACAATCGTGTTTTGCTTCTTGGCTGTTCCTGAGTGTGTAGTCTGTTGGCAACTTCTGGTACTTTCCAGTGCTTGATTTAAAAATCCTCTTTTTTCTCTCATTGTGCTTCCTATTTCAACAGGCTCAAAGCCTGTTGGCAAAACGACTTTTACTGAGCTCAAGTAGGATGCTCATGTCTTGGAAGTGAATGTAGGTTTGACACTGATTTGATTCTGCTTTTTCTGCCTGCAGCTTATCACTCAAGCTCTCCAATGAAGGACTTTATTTCCTCAGTCAAATATTTTCCATATGACTAGATAATAGCTAGAGGCAGTGATTTTTCTGTCAGTGCTTGACATTGTGGATTTTCTGTTCAGAAATCGTATGGCCATCTGAAAAGTAGTCTTAAAAACAGGCACCACATTTATTCAGAGTGACAGTATAAAATGAAGTGATGGGGGATTTTTATTTCCATGGCACTTAATTTGTTTCTTTTTCCTCCAACAAATCCTGAAGTCACAGGGAGGTTCATTCATTGTCAGCAGACACCTTCCCTGTCAAACTGAAAGTCATGTCCCAGTTTCTCCATTTGTACTCCCTGGAATGTGGTGCTTGTGAAAAGCAGCAGCTCATCTGCTGAGGATATCCAGATTTCACTCACCTCCCCAATAGGCTATAGCTGAAAGGTTGTGGTTTTTTTTTTTCTCTGATAAACTAACGTCATGATACCTGGCAGCTTTGTCCCAGAAGCAGCTTCTTGAAGGGGAGCCCAATTTCTGGCTTTGTTCAGTCAACAGCTCTCCCACCACCAGCAAACAAATAAGTTTTTAAGTGGGTCTGTGATTAGAGAAAATTTGTTTGCTAGAAGCCCAATTGAGATGCTGAACTGGCTTATGCACCAGTCACCAAGGCACTGTCTTGTGATCATGACTGACACAGTTTTATATTGAAAACAGAGCCTGGTGCCATAATCTTTGTGCTGGTTTTATGCTGGTGGAGGACCACTAATTACAATGTAGTTAAACCTGGTCTGTACAACAGGGAGAGGAACGGATGGTACAGAATTAATGTTAGATAAAACCACAGGTGTGAAAAGCTCATTAAAAACTATCAAGCCATGGAGTAAAGAAACATGAGAAAGAAATTACACCAGTACCAAAGAGTGGTATGAGTAGGAAGATAAGGGGAGAAAGTTATTGGCCTGACAGTCCTTCAGAGAGGAGGAGAAAATATTGGCTTAAAAACTGAGCCTGATAACAAAGTGGTATCTAATGACTCCACATGCAAAGGAGACTTTTCCTTGAAATACTAGTTTTATATTCTAATGCAGAAAAGCTAGGTAGTAGCAAAGGAAGTTGATAGATTTCAAAGGGAATGTTAATTAGGAACAATTTGAAAGTCCAGCCAAAGGTCTATTTAAATTAATGCATTTCTAATGGAAATTAATCTACCATGTGTTTTCCTAAAATAAAATAACTTGGTAAGATACTCTAAGTCTGCAGGTGTTCAAAGTAGACTTTGAACATTAAGAAAGAATAAAACAAAAATTAAAGGAGTTCATTCCAGCAAGTGAAGTGGCCTGTCTGCCCCACTGCCTGGTGTGGGGCTGGGTGGCTTTGCCAATGCCATGGAGCTCAGTGTGCAGCTCTCCTTCCAGCAGTTCTGCTCTTGGGGCTGGGAAACACAGAGGAGGGGTGGGTGCAGGTTCTCCTGTCTTTCCACAATGTTTTCAGCAATAAAACGCTGATTCTTTTGTAAGATACAAGTTAGCACAAGCCATATGCTAAGGGGAATTGTACCTTGCAGTGTTTTTATCATACTGGTAGACAACTCTCAGTTCTTGTGGGAGGAGCAGGTAGGGCTGGGAAGAACACAAGTATGTGGCTTTCAGAGAAGAGAGGAGATTATAGTTGGTGCATCCGTATGTATTATGGGGCAGGAAGGAAGGAAATTGAAGAATAACCATTTTTCTGGTTAAATGTTCACCTCTTTCTTTGATTTCATGTTACAACCCTTTGTCAGCTCCCTTAGAGCTGTTTGATTTATGTCAGTTGAGAATCTAGCCCGTAATTCCTAAGGATGAAGCTTTATTCCCCACTACAGAGGTTATATTTCTTGTCAGGTCAATTCACACCCACAGAGCCTTTTCCAAGACCACAGCACACAGATCTCCATGCCCTTCCATCTGCAGACATTAGAAGGTGCTTGCTTTGTCAGATGACCATGTGGTATTTGCAAACTGAAGCTTGATGTGCAGCTGAGACCCATGCTCCTGGGTGACCTCTGGAGGAGAGAAAAGTATTGAGAAAATCAGCTTTTGGAGTTTTTAATGAAACGGAGAGCCTTGCAAAATAGTTGTGATATGACCTAAGGAGATTTTAAAATACTATATTTTTCCTTTCCTGGACCAAATCTAAGTTCTTGGCACCAATGCGCCTTAGCGCTAGCAGGATTCTGCTCCTGTGTGTGTGTTAAAGGCCACGAGCCACGCTCTGGTCTGCCAGTGCTGGGGGCACCAGTTCCCTTCTGCAACACAAATGTGTGACATGGTGAGTATTAATGGATCTGGCTGCATGCTTGCAGAGGTTTTGCAGAAAATGAGGCCTGCTGTACTAGTCTTTTCAGGTTTGTTGGAAAAAGAAGGCAGGTTTGTGGCATAAAGGAGCCACCAGATTTGAAGGACACAAGGAATGGCTGAGCTAGTGAGTGCTCTTTGATCTTGGCACATCTGTTGCCTTTGAGATAACTTCATGAAACACACAGACCCTTTGCACCATCCCTTCAGCTCAGCCCTTATCGTTGCTGTGAAGTAGCTATGAGCTGGAAGAGTTTTCTCTGTACTGATGTTTAAAGGTGACTGTCAGGTATCCCCCATTGTGACTGGGATAACTACAGTCTGTGGTTTGTTCTTAGCTGGTCTGAGTGCTACCTGCTTGTATTTGAGTTTTATACCCTTTGCTTTCCAGGCTTTCATCTGATCCTAGGAAAGTAACCCCCAGGCACATGCTAACCCTTGACTCCCAGTGTCAGAGCCTGCTCCAGGACCGTCAGCTTGTTGCTCCACAGATGTTTGTCCTGCTTGCCTTTGCTTTGGTCTCTTCATTGAAGTTTGACTGCTGAGAAACAATGACAAGGGGTGAGATGAGCCCTTCTTGGCAAGGGGAGATGTGGAGGGAACACCGTGGCTGTTTCCTCCTGCCGATGCTGGCATTGGGTGGGATCCAGCCCCCAGAGTCTCCCAGGGATGTTTTGCAGTATCCTGTCTGAGGCTGTGGGGCTGATTTAGGGAGAGCCTGAGAGAGGATCTTGAAAGTTAAGGGTTAAACACTGGCCAGCTGGACTTTAAGTAGCAGGCAACATTCGAAGCACAGCGAACAAGTGGGATGTGAGAAGCCAGAATATGCAGGCACTGGGAATTGTGGGTGGCATCGAAAAGCCAAATACAAGAACAGAAACATATATTTTAATATATATTTCCATTACAGTCACAAGCACAAATTGCGAGGGGGGGAAGTGCATCTCAAGAGCAACATATGTGTTATCTCATATCTCCATCTAAGTATACAAGCATGGGATTAATGTCTAATATAAAGCTGAAAGTTTGTTGTACAGATGGTAGGAAGTTGGGCAACAGCATGTGTAGCTTGTAGCATAGATCTGTCTTAACTGAATGCCGTCACCTAGCGTTGTTTCTCACAGAATGTTACCCTTCAAATCTGTCCCTAACCCACTTGCAAAGATACTGAGCTGCCTCTTCAGCATAGCCATACTCAGGAAATTATAGGGCAGTGAGTCTGACCTCAGTCAGGCTAGGTAAGAATCTAGTGATGATAAAATGAGATGAGAGCACAAAACAGTGAGGAAAATATGGGTTGATAAAAATCAGCCAGTGAGGCTAGATCTTGTCAGACAAGTGTAGTGGGGTTTCCCCCCTCCCTTTAAGGTGGTGATGCAGTGAGCAGAGTCACACACAGGATGTGATGGACACAGGAGTCTGTAGGACACTTGACCCAGCGATGGGCAGGATTAGAAGGCACAAAATGTGCCTTGGAGATACCAAAGGAGAAAATGTGACTGGCATGCTGAAAAACTGATTGCATGCAGATTTCAGAGCCGTGCACAGACAGGTAACGAGCAGAATCTCATACCACACTGTGTGCAAAATAAAGACTTTTAGTGCTCTTTGCCAGGTGGGGAAACAGTGGCCCAGTGTGATGACATGATTCACCAAAAGGGAGAGCAACAGAACTGGAAGTAATGCTTTCCAGATTAATTTTGTTGGTATGATGTACTGTGACTGTTTTGGTACCTCTCCGCTCTAGCCAAATAATTGTGGGGTGCTGAGAGAGGGGATGAGGCTTTTCAGGGAACCTCACTCTGCATTCAGGCAATTTTGCTTCAGAATTTTCTTCTGTGCCTATTTATGGTGATTTTGTCTTTATAAATCTGACCAAACCTATCTTGAAAGAGAACGTATCTTTCAATCTGCTGTTATTGAGGTCAAACATTAGGAGCATGCTTTTAGGGAAATATCTCTGACCTCAGTGATTATATTGTAGCTCTGACTTTTCTAAAGCTTAGGACACTATCTGCTTTATGAATGCAATTGAAATCAGCACTTTTATTCTCTGCTCTCTATATTTAAATGCTCTTGTGCTCTGAGTTGGAAGCCAGGAGTGGTAGTATGCAACACTTTAACTGCAGCTGCCTGGCCTGGGGACCTCTCAACTGGTCTTCATAAATTTTCTGCCAAGTGGGGATGATAATGCTTCACTGAGATGTCCTGCTCATGCATGGTAGTGGAGCTGGGAGGTGACTCAGAAAGTATCTGCTGTGTTCAGTCTCTTTGAGCCTCTCTGTAGAGGGCATAAAACAGCCACTTGAGCAGAGTCCAAAGTCCTTTCTTCAGTTCCACACTTTTACTTAGTGGATTGGTTCTGTGTTTTCCATTGTATTTAAAAGTAATCTACTTTTAGATCCCTGCTTTCAGCTGAAATAATCCCCAAGTTGTCTTTCATGGGTTCTGTTCCTTCACAAATGATCCTCTTAACTCATCACTGCTTATTTTTATAGACTTTTCCTTATAATATACTTGATAATTCTATGAAATATTGGTCTATAACTTACTAGAGACTTTCAAAATCTTTTTGTTGATTGCCCTGAATGAATTTTGCCTGGCAGCTGCTGATATTCCTTTAAAATTTCCTGTGGCAGACTTAACTTTGGGGTTTTGTATTCCTGGGCCAGTCACAGACTGCAGGCAAGTCATGTCAGTGTAATCCATCCTGTTGAGTGCTTACCAGTAAATGGGTTTAATTGGGTTTTCACAAGGGGTTAAATACCAGCTCTGTCAGTGAATGGGTTTATCTCAAATGTAAGGCAGCAGAAGTGAGGATTTGTACTAATCTAACTCTTCATCTCAGTTATGGGCACAAAAGCTTCGTTGCCACAAGAGCTGCAAAAGGTGTGTTGTCAGTGTTGCATGAACAAGGCAGTTTCAGTCACTTCCCTGAAGTTACAGAACAGTTCAGTAGCAGAGCTTGGAGCTGTTCCTGCAGGTGTGTAGCAATGTCTGTAGCTTGCTGTGCAATGAGCAGGACACTGCAAAGGCTGGAAGACGACAACTAAGGGAAACGTCTTTGGGAAGATGAGTTTCCAACACAGACTGAGAAATGCTGGAAGAAGGGTTTATCCAATAGTTCTGTGCAGGTGATAAATGTTGGCAGGAACCTGATGGAGTGAAGCCTCTAACTCTGAAAATTAGGGGGGAAATCAATGTCAAGACATTGTTTTCTGTGCTTGTATAGCTTCAGAAATGAAGACTCCACCAGGCTTTGGCTGGTGGACAGTGTTGCCCAACATCAGATCTCTGTGGACTTCTGTGCCTTGAAAAATAAATTACTTTTTACTGTCCTTTGAAACAGGATGTTTTAAGGATACAATTTGTCTAGAGACTGGAAGAGGCATCTAGGAGCAGGGACTTTCAGAGGTCTGAGCCTGCTGCCTTGCAGATGGTAGGTCAGCAGTCCAGTGCCAGCCAGGTTTTCTTGGGTTTGATCAATGTGACATTTACTTGGGTTGCGCCACAGGAAGAGTGAGTAGGTAAAGAATTGTTTAGGATGGCTTTAGTCTCACATGGCCTTTTTTTGCTTGTACGAAGTGCTAACAAAGGAGCAAGTTCTAAGCATTACTGTTTCCTTCAGCTCCCACCTGAAGCTTCTCCATTAACTCAAACAGATTTGGGCCACAGTTGTACTGATGTGTATGGAGAAGATCAAACAAGGGCAGAAGTGAATCCCTAGCAAGGACGTCATGCAAGATTCACCCTTTGGTTCTGACACTCTGCAGCCTTGTGCTCTATACGCGACTGGCAAAGTGGATAGGCATGCCCATCTGCACATCAAGACCTTTCTACTCCACCCATGGCTGTTGGGTTGCTGCCCCTTATGCTCAAAATAGAGCTGTCTCTTAGGGAACCCTCCTTCCTCCAGCCACTAGTGCTGGCCTGCATGGTGAAGATAGTGTTCTCGTCTGGTACGGACCTTTTTGCTGCCTGCAGATATCCTTGGTATCGGACACAGCTGTTTGGACAGTTCTGAGTCATTAATCCAGGCGAGTATTGAGATAGTTTCCTCCCAATTGTCTCTGAGCTCCCTTGTCCTGTGAATACATCCATGGACTAATTTTTCATCCAGCTGAAGGACGAGACTCCTTTCAGCTCCCAAGCAATGCAGGGCACAGCAGCATTTGGCTTGTGCAGCACAGCTGGCTCAGGTTCCCCGTGACCGCCTGTCCTGCCGTGAGACCCTTCACAGGCTGTGCTATTTCTGGTCACTCTCAGGTTCGTGTCTGTGTCCCCTTCCACACAGGAGTTTGAATTTCCATCTCCTGCTGATGTGCAGTAGTGGCCTGCCCAGGCTGTCTGCTCCTGCACACGTTTGCTCTGCCTCCTCGTGCTGTGTCCCTGTGCCTCCCGCTTCACAGGTGAGCAGCTGGGGCAAGCAGCTCTAATTCCTCCTCTCTGTGCCATTACCCTGCTGTTCACCTGCCTGGGAGATGATGGAAAGGGCTCGTGTTTGAAACACCGTGAAGGGCAAGGCCACCCCCAGAGTCTCCATCTTCCCTGACCAACACAAAGTGATTATTCAAGCGTCTCTCTTGTGAATAGCTTTGGTATCATGTTTTTTGAGCACAGTATCCTCAGAGGTGTTTTGCCACTTGAGCCCTGGATCCCTGCTCCCTGGCATTTTATTTTTGCCTTCCCTGACTTGATTATTGATGAGAGCAATTTGCAGCATGTGCCGCTTTATTCAGCAAGAACAAACTAGGTGTGCAAGAGAGAAGTGTTCCCATCCTCTTTGCAGGAGGTTGAGCAATGTGCTTCCAAATCTCTGCACACATGCCCTGTCATTGATTCATGTTTCTGTGGACAACTCTGTCATTTGCATACAAACGACTGTGGTTCCTCCAGGCTTTGCTGTGCCTCAGGCTGCAGCTGGGCTTCATGTTCATGCTATGGAACATGTTCCCCATCTGTACCTGTCACTGGTACTTAATGAAAAAGCTAAACATCGCTTCTCTTGCAGGCACTTCTAATGGTTTCATTTTCATTTGCGTATTGCTGAATGATTTTCTGTTTGGAATATGATGAGAAATTAAACATTCAGAACAGATCTCCCTCTAGTGAAGTCAACACATTTTGCAAATGTAAATCATGCCTCACAACATTCCTGCAATCTGCTTTCTTCTGAGAGGGAAACTGAGGCACCCAGAGGTGACCAAGGAAACAGAGTCCTAATGATGGAAGCAAATGTGCTGCTCCCAGTGTGGGGTTACTGGGCATGGTTCAGTTAATATCTCTGTGTACCAGCCAGGGGCTGGTCTGAGTTTAAAAAGACATCAATTGAAAGCTATGGAAAACCAGGTTGTAGTGATTTAAGGCAATCCCACCCATGACTGTCTGCTCTGTTCCTCTGCCAGACACAAATGTCACTGCAGCAGAGGCTTGGGGAGCAGCATGTTCCTGCAGGTCAGCCCCTCCAGTCCGAGCCTCATGCTCCAGTATAAACCTTCTTTGAGCTGAAACACCCAGCTTGGTGAAGAAATGGTTCAAGTGTGGTAGAATTTCTTCTTTCTTGACTTAGTGCTGAGGGCCTTCTCATTTGAGAGGTTTCTGTATGGCTTTGTTCCTAGGTGTCATTGGAACAGAAATAAAATGTTTCACTGGACATTTAGGTGTGCAACTGCTGCCGTGGTATGTGCAGGTGATGGGTGTGCAGTTGTCTGGTCCTGACATCCATGTTCAGTGTGTTAAAATGATGTTAGTGTTCAAACTGGAGAATTTTGTGTTGAATATTGATATTTTCATGTGCTGCTCAATGAGTTTCTAACATTCCTGGATGTCAGTAAGCGTTATACTTAAGTGTTGTTTTTCTATTAGAAATGACAGTTCCTTTTTAAAACTGAAATGTGTGATTAGAAGAGTTGTGTGGGTTTAAGTTCAAGCTATAGGCTGCACCTTTCATTTATTGTCAAGGTCACTCATGTAGGTAGGGATAGCTATTTGTAAGCAACATTGTCTGCCTCTAATGCAGGTTTCATGGGTGTTTTGCCTGAAAAATTACCTGTGTGGATACTGTGTTCAGTACTGCCATTGCCAGAGACCTTTAAAACAGCTGTAACCAGGTCTGTTTTCATAGAACGGAGGAGAAACACTACAGCTTAAGACTGAAGAATGTGATTAAAGACTCAACTTGAGCCAAGGATATCATTAAGGATTAATTAAATGCCGTTACTAATTAGGAACAGGCCATGTACAAAATTCCTCAACCCTGAAAGTCCATGGATTTCAGGATAGTCTGTCTCATGACTGACTGCTGCAGTATAGAGTCTGTCTTGCCTCCTAGTCCATCAGTGCTTTTATCAATGATGGAAGTGCTCACAGAGCACACTGGATAACCTCATCTAATTCGGAAATAAAACATTTGTACCACCAGAGCACTAAAATCCAGTGAATTTACAAATGACCTCTGAGCTGTAGTGCTGTAGAAATCCTAAATGGAATTCTGAACTCCATCCACCTTTTATTTCTTAAAAACAAAATAAATACATCAAAAAGACTGAAAGTTTACAACAGTAGGACAACTGTGCAATAAAACTGACACTTGCTGCCTCAGCAATGGATTGGTAACAAGGAAAAGCCTAATAGCATTTTTATAGAGCTGAAGCAGCTTGTAGATGCATGTAGCACATCCACAGAGCTTTCTGTTCAAAGGGCAGAAGCCAAAATCTCAGCCTTGGTCATTAAAACAACCATCACAGACTGGAGGGGCTGCTTGATCTACTCTCTGAGCAGCACAGCCCATAAAGGAGCCTGTCTGGCTACAGCCTGCTCTCAAACCTGTCACCAGTGCCAACACAACCATCTTGCCATGGGATGCAGGCTGCTCTGGTCAGTGAACAGCAGCATGGACCCAAGGAGCTGGCTGGAGCCTCCTGAGCCTGGGCTGAATTCCAGGAGAATTGCTATGGGTTGCTCTCTGCAAAAGGTAAGGGTGAGACCCTAGGGGCACTTGGTGGGGATGTCACTTGGGTCCAGTTGAAGGCATCATCCCTGCATGACAGTGATGCCATTTTGGTTTTTTTACATGGCCTTTAATGGATGAAGAGCAAGATATGAATAAGGGCATAAAAATTTGAGCTTTAGGGTCTAGGTGCACAGTTAATGCTGCCTTCTTGGGGACCCTGGTTTAGTTAGACCCTCTTAGTGTCCATGGCAGGTGATCTAGACTTTTGTGTTATTGAGGAAATAAATGGGTAATTAAAAATTCTTTAGTTAGATTAGTACCAGATGTTTCACAAAGCACTGTTATAAACATCTGTCCAGCTGCTGTAGCAAAATCCAGTTTGATAACGCTGAGTCCTATTGGTCTTCAGTTTGAGAAAATATTCTTCACAAAGTTTCCATTTTTGGATCAAGTTTATGTAAATATTTATTGGATTAATAGGACTTTACAATGACCCCAGGAGCGCTCTTCTACTTTATACATACACATAGTGTCTTTATATACAGCAGCAGCCTCTGAAGATGGATGACAGCTCTTGGTTTGATTGTCAATTACGTGTTTATACTCTGACAGATAATTTTTTCATGGTGATTTACTCTTCCTCATAATTAGATGTAGCAATTAGAATATCTTTATAAATGATGCTGGAATGTTCTTCTAATGATGCTGTAGCTGGATGGCCTGTAGCTGGAACAGATACCTGTTCCATGGCAGAGTGAGCATGGGAATTAACTCTCCACCACACCAATCTGTTCTTACCCCC